>JAQFYB010000586.1:0-49251 GCA_034694085.1 Pogonognathellus longicornis
ATAATTAACTTTCTTTGTCTTTGCAGACTCTTTGTTTTACGATGGCGGACAGAGTACAAAGACTTGCTACACAGCAATGCTGATAATTTGTGATAATGTATAAGTTAAGAAGGTTATACAGGGTAAAGGGCTATACTAATTTTTATACAAATACACGGGTAAATATTAATGTGTTGTCTTACTTGTCTATTTCTCTTGAACCAATTAGATCATAGATGTGATAAAGTACTCCTAGAATTGCAGTCTTTTTCATTGGTCGTTGTTCCAGATCCTGCATATTAATCAGTATTAAAAATAAATAAAACTGTATAAATACGAATATTTGCCAATGCACATTGTACATCACATTATGCCAGATTAATCCGAAACTACAAAAAACTTATACATATATACCCTCATACGGAGCACTAGACGTTAAAAATTATATAAATTGTAAAACTTTTTAAACAAACCTTTTGCAAAACTTCACTAAATTTCGATTTCCTAATCGCACTAAGTACAGTCTTCTTTCCTTTCTGGTAAGCTTTAGTAAATTCCCCAGCACCTGGCAAACTCATGCAGTAATACCCTCCCTCTTGAATTCCCAAATATCCGGCGTTTACTAATTTTCTTATTTCGTCTTCCTCAAATTTCCATCGTTTGCGTAAACTTTCTTTGGAAAATAATCTTGAATTCTCAGATGACGTTTGAAATGAAGATTTACTTGGAGAAGACTGAGAAGAGTCTTCCTCGTTTTTGCTACAAGTCTTTGGAATTAGCACATCGTTAACAAATCTATGGAACACTCCTTCTCTTGGTAGTTGAGCAAAATCATCAAGGAAGACAATGAGATAATTAGAGGTGGTAAAAGTTGAGAAAGTAAGAATTTTGTTTTGTTTCACCAAGTTTTTTAATTGAGTTTCAATGAGGAAACGATTTTTGATAACTGCTGCTAACTGAGCAAAAAGTATGATCGGAGGGAGTTTTCCAGGAAATAAATTACGGGGATATATATTTCTTATATGAATCAACGCAGCTTCTGTGTCACATGGAAGATCATTAGGGTTAACATCATTAGCATCTGGAAGCGAAGCTCGGATTTTCTTACTAGTTTGAGCTTTATATAAATCCGGAACGAATTCTTGTTGTTGAGACTTCGGAGGTTTTGTTAAGGGTTTACAAGGTTCATTACTGTTGGAAATTAATTGCCTTTTCCTATTTGATTTCGTCAAGGCTTCCATGCTCTAAATTTCCACACCATCAACCATGATTATATCAATTATAAGACAACTTTTCTGAAAACACATATGCAAAAGAATTCAATATATAGTGTAAAACATTTATTTTAGTTTCTTACCTAATTTCGGGCAACAATGGCGTATCCCAAAAATATAATATAGATCAAGCCTTCTTCATATTTATTCAAGAATATCGAATTTCGGAAAAAACTGAAAAACTATTATCTGTAAAACAATAATTAATCACTTATTAAGAACAAATCTGAGTCGATTAAAGGGGATAAATAATTATTTCGAGATTGAATGACAAAAAATATGCCACATAATTGAAGCTGTAACTTGTACCTTCCTATTATTCCAAATTTAAATCATAACACTTGGTCGTTCAACGAAAATAATGTGATTTAAAAATTGCGATATCAGGTGCAAAATCATCGGGAATGAGATATCTCTATTTTTAGAAGACTACACCAAAAGTGCAACACCAACACCAAAACAGCTGAAAGTGAAAGCGGTATGCGGTATAATCGTGCGTATGAGTATGTATTGTAGTTACTGTTGCGTTGAGGCTTCTTAAGAATGAGTAATATTTACTTTGCACTCAATGAGCCACAAACAGAGCTACAAAACTGTCATTTTTATGAAAGAATAACATATCAGAGTTGTAAGAAGGTATGAAGATGTTAAAATAAGAGACTTTTGTTAACTTTTCAAATTACAGGTAGTTTTTAATAAATAATCATTCAATAAGTTAATGAATACAAGATGTAACATCATAAAATCTGCGTATGAATACGAGTACCATTTTTCACATATACAATCAAAGGAGTTATAGTATTGAACATTCATTACAATCATTAATTACACATAATATAGATTATCGCGTGCACCAAAAAGAATACTTGCTTTGCTAGGATTACAGGGTAATAGTTCAGAGCTTTGGAATGAGGTGAAGTTTGCATTATAGGATTGAGAAATATAATTGTATGATATATTATGTATACTTAATAGGACTTTTTCTATGTACACATTTGACTTGGACGTTGAAAGGATAATAGGTAGTGTTTAGCTACTTATCAAAACTATTGGTTCCGGACCACCGATGCAGATACGAGGACCATCCATCCTTCTGTGACCCCTGATCAGGTTTGCCTAAAATATTGTTTATTATGTAATACCGGTAAAATATTTTATGCACAAAAAATGTTGCACTATAAAAGTAGTACCTTTAACAGAGCATTCAAGACGGTTTACTTCTTCTGAAGTCAGACGCAACATTGTTTTTAACACAGGTATAAGACGCAGGCGTTCATCTCCTCCTTGAAGCGTTGCAAACTATTCAAAGATACATAAAATTGTTTAAGAAGTTAATGAAAATAATGCATAAAACATTTTTGGAATATACCTTAAGTAAAACATTCTTTAAATATTCTGTATTTTCTTTCAAATGATCTCGTCTTTCACTTTCCCTTTCCACTCTTCGTATTTCTTCTTTGAGAGCATCACTTAATTGTGTTAATCTTTCGCAATTTGACTCTGACTCTCTTAATAAAGCTGTTAGGTGATTTATTTGACTCTGAGATCTCATTAGTTCTTCACTCAAATTGATAGTGTCGACAACAGGCTTTTCTCCATCACTATCACAGCTATCTATAACAGTGTAAGGAAACAAAAATATATAAAATGATAAATTGTAGTAGAATAGTAGAATCAGCGAAAAGCTAGTGAGTTTCTTACTTTTGGAGACTGAATCGAAGCTGGTACTGAGAAGTTGCTCAAAAGATATATTGTAGTTATCATTGTGCACCCGCGGTGTGTATGCTGATCCTGCACTTTCAGAGCCCTATAAATGAAACATGTTTCTTACAATCAGTCATTCTTAATACTTTAATCATTGCATCGAACATTGGAGGGGCTATATCAAACTACCTCACACTCCCCTCGAGGAATCATTCTCAACTGTTCAAAACTGATTGAATTTGTGTCGATGGTAAGAGGATTACTAAGTCTTTGGAATGCACTTTGATTAGAATTATTATGAGGATCAAAGGCTGAATTTGATCCGTCTTCTATTGGTCTGAAAGTCTGTTGTTCTGTTGTCAGTGAACTGCTTTCTTTTTGAACTGGTTTTACTTCAAAGACAGGTTCGTCAGCAATTTTCATCAGCTCCATTTGTTCTCTCAAGGACCGAATTTGAACTTCGTAGTGAGTTTTTAATGAATCAACTTGAGCCTAAAATGAATTAATAAGACATCATTAATAAAAAATAATATACTATTTGTTTTTAAATCACCCCAACAAACAATTCAAAACGATAATATAATTAAAAAAACAACTTCACCTTGTAAGCAGTTAGACAAGATTCTTTTTCAAGTCTGTACTCATCCAGCCGAATTTTCGAAAGCTCTTCTTTTTGTCGCATTTCTTGTTTCAATTTCTGTAACTCATTATTCATATGGACTTCTTTTTCAATACTGTGTGTTTTTGTTTGGTTCAGTTTTACGCTCAAATCTGCTTTCTCAAACGATATATTTTCGTTTTCCATTTTCATTGTGTGTATATCACTCCTTGAAATGTAAAAAAGATCAATTAGTAGCTAATAAAGCAAATACTTATACAATAACTGCAGATTTATATGCAAACTGTATCTAATTGTACTTTAAAACGGCTATTTGCGAATGGAAGTCTTGAACAATTCTTTGCAGATTTTCTAACTCGTCTTGCTCCTGGGTCGGACCATTTAATGGCTTTTGGGATTTCAGCATTGCTTGAGCCTTCAATTTGTAGTTTGAATATTCTGACTCCAACTGCTGCATTTCCAGCTTCAAATTGGCTATTTGTGATTCTCTGCTTCTCCGATTTTCTTCAAGAACTGAAATCTAAAAATTAAAATGTTCAAATGTAATGTCTTTGATATTTCAGGAGAAGGATCAAACATATTTAATTGAAACCAGCCTACCTTATGTTCTAAATTTCCTATCGTTTTCTGGAAACTAAGACTTTTCTCTATTAGATCCTTTGACTGAGATGAGAAGCTAAGCTTTGTGTTTTCAAATTCCGATTCTAATTTCAGCAACTCAGATTTCTTTTCGACTATTTTTTCATTTGATTTACTTAGTTCCTCTTGAAGAAAGGTTATCTTTTCTGTTTTTCGTTGTAAATCCCCCTTTAAAAACAATTAATGTGATTATTTAGCTTACGTATTTTTTACGTACAAACAAAAATATAGTTCAAAAATACAGAACTTTTACCTGTAAACTGTCTTTACTACGGTTGATTAGTTCGACGGTTTCTTCAAAGTTAGTAATTTTTGTTTGCAAATCTTCAATTATGACGTCTTTTTCGCTTGATTCCGCTAGTGATCTTTCAAGTTCTCTATTTCTATCCTCCAATGACAGATACGCATCTTGAAGTTTCTTATCATAGTCATCGATTTGAAGTGTCAGAATAGTAGTTTGCTTTTTGTCTTGTTTAGCTTCGATGTCATTTTGCTTCGCATCTTTCAATTCTTTTTCCAGTTCATCCACTTTACGTTTGAACTCATTTCCTTCAACAGAGTCTTTTTCAAGTTTCTCAACTTTCTCTTTCATTATTTTATGAGAAGTTGTTAAACTTTGAATTTGGTCGGAATCTTCAGCACTCTTTTCTTTCAGCCTTACGTTTTCATCGATGGACATTTTTAAGTCTTTTTGAAGGGACACTTCTAACTTTTTCAGGCGTTCTATTTCATCTAGGGCTTTGTCGAATTCTTGCTGAATTGTTTTTACTTTTTGGTTCTTTTCCTGTAACTTTTCCCGTTCATTTTGCAAATTTTGAATTTCTTCCCCTTGCTCGGTGATTTTCTTTTTCTGCTTTAGTGCTATTAACTTCAACTTATTACATCGTTCTTCGAGTTTATCATCCGTTGTACATACATGTGTGGAGGTATTCATGTCTGAATTTTCTGTGGTGCTTTCGGACATTTCTGAAACATTATTCTCTTTCGGTGATTCTGAGTCTCCCATTTTTATTGCTTCGTAATAACTTCAACTTTCAACCATGTACTATTTACAATTTATCTCTTGATAGTTGCAATGAAGAGGATTAAAACAGCGGCTGGCGAAGTTTAAAAGCTCCACTTATTATTCATCTTACAAACAATATCTGTCCAGACTATTTCAAACAAAGTTAGTTAACATATACACATTATTTCACAAGAAGAGTATTTTGCATAATATTATCATGTGCTAAAAGAGCTAACGACTAGCTTAATAGGCACATTCAGTCTCAACATATCCGTTAGTACACGTTGCACGTTGATTTTGGCGACCTAAACCATGGCCTAGTTAAAATTTTCTACAAGCTTCCACCTTTCATTTGTGCAAGTAACTACAATTATGTCAAAATTATTTGTTTAGTTTAATTTGTCTTCGTAGGCAGTTTTGTGACGAGTAATTATGAATTATAGAAGTCAGATTATTGAAGCGTGAGGTTGTTCTTATAATATCATCATCCTTGTCTGTACATATTTACTTTGCCTGACAGACGGTCTTTCGGGTGTCAGTCATGTCCGCGTATGTTTTTTTTTCGCATGTATTACAGTTGACGGCTTGAAATGTGACCTCCACTTTTAGATTTGAAAAGAAAACCTGTCAAAATAAAAGTCAGATGAATGGAATATTGATACGAATCACACACTAATATTATTGAGAATAATTTGTTCATGTTCCGTCTTTAGATGTCAAAAACATTTCATTGTATATTAAAATATTATCTTTTACGCAGTAATCCACCAACTCATCTTGTTTACTTTTGTGTATACTACACTTGTTACACACTCTCCATTACAATATTTACTTACCTTCCAATTTCCATTGATTGATTGCTTGAACACCTTTTCAGTTCTGCGGTTCAGACATCAGATGTGAGATATAGTAGTTTAATACCAACAAAAATATTCTGTCCTAGTTCGAATTGTTGATTGTACATCAAAAAATCTGTTTCTTTTCAAATATGTGCCAAATGAAATTATGTCGGCATATTTACTAATCACTACACAAGAAATCAGCTACGCTTCACAAATCACTACAACATTAGAAATTAACTTACAGATTTAGAGTTGCCTAAATAAAACTGGGCCGAGTTTGTAAATATTTCCTGTGAGATGTGTAATGTTGGATTGAATGTGAAGTGAATGTATCATCGAATCTGTCGTGTCCGCACACTCCGCAGAGTCCGCACTTTATAAGTACGAAATGTATAAAGTGCAAGTGCAAGTGAATGTAAAAATGTACACACACATTTCACACATACCACACATAGCGATTAATCAAAAGATGAACCTTCCAACAACATAGCGCCAACTTCATATTATTTATCTTTTGCGTGTTTGTGTCGTACAGTTGTGTTTTGTGATTCATGATTGATAAGTGTTTTCCAGTTAAACCCGAATTCGGGATCTTTAGAATACAGTAGTGGACGGGTTTTTTGGGTTCGGATAATAATTGCCGCAATTTACTAAAGTATTAAGTTAGTTTTACTGTGATCTAGCTCACCAGCAAATAATCTTGAAATAGCCAATTAATAAAATATTGCGGGTAACTTATTTTCTGTTCTTTCATCTTTCAAATGCCCGAAATCAACAATCCAACCATGATCATCTCTGTTGACTGTGATTTTAGACAAAAATTAGATAATTATATTATTAATGATTTTTAAATGTTTATTTTAATCAATGTTTTTGTTGGAATTATTCTTAGGAAACCGAAACATCATTATGAATAGAAGTATTTTCAAAAACAAACGTCCCAAACCTGGGGAATCTGAAGAAGATCTCTTTGAGCAAGAAAAAGAGTTTTTGGAAAATATACGTAAAGGAGGATCTTGTGTTCCACCGGCCGCTAAAGTGATTAAAGCTTATGACCCAACTTCAAAAAGCAACTTCAAGAATGTCGCGTCCAAGGACCAAGAGGAAATGGAAACAAATAGTTCAAGTAGTTCACAACCACCTGTGAAGGAAAATGTAGGGATTGTGGAACATCCAGAGGAGCAAGTATTGTTCGGTGTCAAGGAAAAGGAATTCGATCCAAGCAAATTAAAAGCTTTTACTGGAATGAGAAATCTTCCAAAAATTGTCCCTTTAGCAGGTAAACAGCAAGAGGAAGAAGTTTATGGTAAAAAAGCTGGGAAGAGTTTATTTGCCAGAACTTTTGACTCTCTTCACTCAAGAAATATTAAAAAGACTCCCGTAAGTGAGGAAATCAAAGTTGGAAATACCTCTGTTGGTCCCGAAACTAAAAACGAAATTGGTTCCAAAATTAGCCCTTTATTAGCTGGAATGACCGAAGAAGAAATATTGGCTGCACAAAAGGAACTGCTTTCTAAACTCGATCCTAAAATGGTGAATTTTATAAAATCTATGAAGAAATCAACAAATCCAACTCCAAGTACATCTAATACAAATGTTGAAGAACAACTAGTTGATTCTGCCAGAAATCTTGATTCCATGGAAGTGGAATCGAATGACACTAATGTAGATGTCGTAAATGAAAACTTGCCGATAAATCCGCAAGAAGTTTCCAAATTTCCAGGGATGTCACACGTTGAGTATGACAAATTAGAATGGGCCTCAGTGATTAAGGAGACTTCGGCTTCTGCAGACAACAATTCTTCGAAACCAACTTCTAGTGTAGAAGGAAAAAATGCTCGATTCGATTTAAATGGCAGTTTTGTTTTCGATGGTGCAGTGCCAGAAGATTTGACATTTAATCAAGCTTTACATTGTCACGGGGAAGAGATGGACAGAGCAGGGTACACCCTGGGGGAATTATTGACTTTAATACGTTCAACAAATGCACAGCAACGTTCATTAGCTCTGGAGACAGTTGCCAATATTTTTGAAAAGGCTCACACAGGTATGTCATTATGCAAATAATATTTTTTATACTTTTAATATTACTTAAAACAATCTTTTGTTCGTGTTTTTAACTATTTACTTTATTCAATGCAGGACTGTATGATGGATGGTTTAATAAAACCTTGTTTGAAGTTATCACTGAACTGGATTTCATACATGCCATTCGTGTA
Source organism: Pogonognathellus longicornis (assembly GCA_034694085.1). Lineage (NCBI taxonomy): Eukaryota > Metazoa > Arthropoda > Collembola > Entomobryomorpha > Tomoceridae > Pogonognathellus > Pogonognathellus longicornis. The sequence continues at coordinate 8,283 of JAQFYB010000586.1, forward strand.
GCCTTAGATCAGACTGACTCAACTTCTATAAATTCGGCGCTTCACTGCCTTGCGGAAATACTTTACCCTCGTCAAGAAGAAGTAAGTTTCTCATTTATATAGTATTTGAAGCAATCTTATGCAACTTTAAATTATTTATGAACATTCATATTTCATATTTTTTGTTGTATTACACTTTTTCAGCAATGTTTAGATGTTGTTTACTTATGGTCAGATGTGGAACCCCATCCATCATTGGTGACAAATAATAGTGACGTTAACACTGTTGGAAAGGATGAAAAAGATTCTGAAATATTGCAAAACGATATAATCCAGTTTCTGATTCAGAGAACGGATTTGCTTGTTCGAATCAAATATTTCTTTAGCAAAAAATCACATATTTTGAATGAATTAGGGGTTAAAAGTATATTGAAAATTTTTGTTCGTGTTGCGAGACATTCCCCAAACGTCTTAATCGAGTCTACAGATCTGCTGAATTATTTAGTGCAAAACCACATTACCGTTAATTGGAGATTAGTTGGTAATTATCTTATACCAAATTATAATTTTTATCTCAGATTGGATTTAGTAAAAATCACTCAAAATTATAACTTTTTTATTTCAGATTCGAGACCACCGTCGTTGATAGGAGTTCCTTTACCGATGGCATTTAAAGTATTAAGGATTCTCGCCGATTCTAGTTCTTATAATGCTCAAATCGTATACACAAAATTTGAAATATTTCCAGCTCTTATGTCCTACCTTGCATACTTCGAATGGTTAATATTCACTCTTAAGATAGTATTTCAGTATTTTTGTGTTTGTGTAGTAATTGACAGATTGACACAATGTAATGTGAATGCTTTAGGAATGATCGAAATCGCATAATTGATCATGAAGATCTCATATTGGAGTGTTTTAAGATCTGGATTGCTATGCTGTCTCATGGATTGGCTATTGACGAATATTCGTAAGTGTATGACATCAAAACAAACAACTCTCCAAATACAATGAGTCAATGGATAATTTTTTGTTTCAGATCATTTTTTCCGATTTTAATTCAATTTCTTCAGTACTATGAGGCGGCTATCAATTTCTCATCATTTGATTTTGGACATGCCTGTCATTTATTCGCCTTGATGAAAAGTGTATTACAAGTCAGTTCCAGAAATGGTATTGAACGTGAGGTTTCGCATTCACACTGGCCACTGGTGAAAGACGGGGCAGTTTTTATTGACCGTTTTGTTCAAAAGCTATTGTCAATGCTTTCAACTGGTCAATCAAATATACAAGACAATGTGCGAAAATACTTACAATTCATTTCCTAAAACTTTATGATTTCCGATTTTATATTAAATACTTTATATTATTATTTGTTATTCAGGACTTGGCGTTAATGAGTGTCGCTCAAGGCTTAGACTTTTTAACTTGTGCTTCCGAGCATCGGGATAGCTGTTCATCAGGCGTTGAAAAGTCCCTTCAAATTTATTTACGAAGTCCTAATTATCAACATAGTACTACACTTCTTAGGTAGCAAATTACATTTAAAAAATCTTTGTCCCAATTTTCAAAACTGAATATTAATTTCTGTTTATTATTGTTTTATTTGGTTTCAGCAAACATTCTGTTTTGTCTCATAAATTGGACACAAAAAGTATTCGTTATCCTCCAAACTTTGCAACTACCGAAGCTGTGATGCACGAAGGAAAATTAAATCCTATTCTATTGTCGGGATCACCATTTCAGTTTCTAACTTCTTTAACGAAGTTTGTCAAAACCATCAAAGAATTTCCAAAAGAACTCCTCATCAACACACATCTCCAAAGTTATTTGCAAAACTTCTGCCAGCAGACAGAACCTATTTTGCACCACGATCTATTTGTTCGCTTCGAAATCGGATTTATTCAAAGTTTGCTTGATGTTTATCCTAATATGGAGGATAGATTTAGTATAGCATATAAAGTTCTGTCAGAAGTTCCTTCAGCGTGCGTTAAAATTTATGAAAGTTTGCTGAAGAATGCGTTTTTAAGTTATCAAGCTACTGATTCAGAACTACCAATTTTACTCCAGTTGTATTCAAAATCTTCTGCAAACAATCATGTTCAACCCCCTGCTACTACAGAAAGCGAAACTAAGGAGAAGAAAGTTAGGTTTGATACTGCCACTGTAGCTAAGGATGAAGGAAATGATCGTACTCTCTTATTTAAGCAATGGAATACAAAAATGACTAAGAAATATTGGATTTTTGAACCTTTGGATGAAATGTACAGAAATGCTACAAAAATAGAAAAATTTGTCGAGAGTAACTTGACATTAATTGAAGATCATTCCAGAATTTGTGCACAATTTATTCGAAAGTGTTTGGAGAAATTCAGTGATACTCTTATAGCCGACATACAAGATTTTGTGATGACATATTGCAGAATTTGCCAGATTTTTATGCTGGGTGAGATCATTTAATATTAATACACATGCATGTAGCAACACTACTTTCAAACTCATAAATGATTTCCACAGTACAATTCAGTTCTTTATTCATTTGTACAGGTGAACCAGGTATTTATATTGACAGTGTGATCGCAAAAGCATTACGTGACGTACTTAAAATATTGGTAAATTCACCAGTGATTATCAATAACTACGAATGTTCAATTTTTTCTCAGTTAAAACCTACTCCTGAATTTATGACCTCGTTTTATGACATGTAAGTTTAATTATCCATCTGTTCTACATACTGAATAGAACAATAAATGTCGTGCTGTTTTAACTTTTCTTATTTTACTTACAGTTACACAGACCTTGTGAGAGAATTTCATGACAATTCATATTTCAACGAATTGTTCGCTTCTTTTTTGATGCTGCCACTTCGACCGACTGAAGACTCTCGAGTTAAAAATATATTTTGGAGTGCAGAACACATTAACTGTTTACGACTTACTTCCGAAAGGGTAGGAAAATTTGTTACAATCCTTTTCTAACCTCCTGTTTTATGCGGCTAATAAAATAATTTAGTGAAACAATATTTGAAGAGTAATTACAAACATGTATACATTTGTTTAACATCCAATAATACTTGTTTTAGGTGGAGCTTCCAAGTAATTGGTTTACATCTACTGTCGAAACAAATGCGGAAGTACTTAACGTTTACTGGCAGCTTTTCAAATCCGGAAAGATTTCTAAGATAAAAAACCCGTTGCTGTTTGACATCATCAAGTTCCATCTGGTGTCTCAAACCAGTAAAATGGGAGATAAGTTCAGAGAAGATTTTGCAAAGCTCCAGATCTAAGTTGAGACACTTAATTATACATTACCATATTTTATCACGCCTGGATTGAAAAGAGTTACAAGTGCCTTTATAGTAGTCGTTGATGCTGCGATTTTGATGGGGTTGAAAATACATTTATTTATAACAAGTTACATAAAATGTGAGTATACAGAAAGACATCACAAAAGGTTTTTTTTGATGTTGATTGAAAATGATAGAAAAAGATTAATATTCAATCATATCATTATTAAACGACGACACTTACTTCGATTGTTAGTCTAACAGAAAAGCCAGAAGAGAAACATTCAATAATTTGTATCCTACCTATTTGGTTAACATCATACTTACTTTTTCTGTAAACTGCGATTGTCATGTCATCATGTACGCTTTAACTTTAACAATATAATATTTAATTGCTGTCAACCATTTACGCAAACATTTTTTTGATTAAATCAGATCGGACTTGAGAATCAATTCAAGTTCTGAATGAATTTCAGAAAATCTCGGCCTTTGATCTGGTTCATATTGCCAACATCGTGCTACCAATTGATAAATTACATCGGGCATGCCTTCGGGTGCCGGCATTCGGTATGCCGCCTCAATCATTTCTCTGGCCTTTGAATTAGTCATGCCCGTGTAAGGAGTTATGCCTCGGGCAAATATTTCCCACATTAAAATTCCGTAAGACCATATGTCACTCAACGAAGTATATTTCCCATAGTTCAAAGCCTCTGGAGCTGTCCATTTGATCGGAATCTGCTTCAGACCGTCACTAACAACATATTCTTGCTCTTCTCGTGACATTCCAAAATCCGATATTTTCACAGCACCATTTTCATCCAAAAGACAATTACGTGCAGCCAAGTCACGATGAATGCATCCTTTTTCTTCTAAATACTTCATTCCTGCTGAAGCGTCTAAACACATTTTTATTAACTGATGCGTGTTCAACGTTCCTCCTTTGCTCTTTAAGTGAGTCAAAAGTGAGCCCCCTAAAACATAAATCGTTTTATCTTATCCAGTTCACTTATCTAAGCAATTCATTTTACTTTCACAAAACATTTACGCTTCATGCAAGATTTCTCTCTAAATGAGCTCTGCCACTCTTGTAGAGGTATTTCTTTTCTTACCTGGGACCAATTCCATAACAATCATAATAGGTTGTTTTTGAACACAGATACCAACAAATCGGACGATATTTGGATGAGTATACTGCTTCAATATTCTTCCCTCTTGCAAAAACTTCTTTTTCTGTTCTTCTGGCAGGTTTACTTTACACGTTTTCACTGCTACCAAAGTTCCATTTAACGAAGCTTTGTAAACATCCCCGAAATTTCCCTGTTTTGAAAGACAGCACAAAAAACCAAAAGTTAATGATAAGATTTTATGACCTTACTGTTGACTATTAGTAAGAAAGACAAAAATCTGTATAAAAGATTATAAATAATCGTATCTATAATGCCATAACGTACCCTCCCGATTTTTTCAATGAGTTGAACATCATCGTTATTCAGTTCCCAGGTTTCTCTTCTGACGGGTTTCTTTATCACGGCACCTGACCTGTTTGTCACTGGCATTTTCATACGAGCATAATGTTCTGTGAGATCTTTTACGGTTGGAAAAATCGGACCTTCGAAACGAAATTGTCCCTGGAGAAAGTAAAGAAAGTGGTTTCGTTAGAAAACAAAAGGCCTTTGTCCTATCATTCTATATAAGTGTCAATCTTAAACTCTTACATACATCAGGAGTTGTTTGAACTATAAAATGTTTCGGTCCATTCCAGAAAACAGAGAGAACTATCTGGCGCTCATCATTCTTCATGGTCTCCCTGATGAGATAATCTCCATCACTATTCGTAAAACACAGACACAAAAAATATAAAAGCTTTATTGTGCATTTTATCCATCAATTACTCATTCATTAGCCATCTGTACAATCAATGCAAATAATTTAGTTTTAAGTATGGAAAATGTAGATAATGGATTTATTATTTCTCATCATACACTCTTAATAGGCGGACTACATCTTCTCTTGGTAAAACCCCATGGAACCACTCTTCTTCCAGTAATGAAACCATATTTTTGTCTATTGTCGTAACAGATATAGTTTCGATCGCGTCGTTGTTAATGTTGTTAGTAGTAGCTGGCGTAATAACTGCGGACTCTTCGTCAAAGGAAACTGTTTTCTTGGCTCTCGCAGTTCTAAAGAAAGTGGCAAATCTACTCGTAGCTGTTTTTTTCGTCGAAGTGTCACTAATTAGAGAAATGGTCTCATCAAGATGCGAAATTTGTGAAATGCTATCCGTGATTTTTCCTTTAAAATGAGTTTCTACGAAATTCTTCAGACTTCTTAGCCTCTCCGTGTCACAGCGAATTTGGTCAAGATCTCTTCCCTTCATATCCGTTAACCTGCACAATAGCACAAAATTGTCATTTCCATTCAAGGTACTAATTTTTATTTTAAAGACTTCATTTCTCCTTAACAAGTGTTTTAGTAGAATAATATGAAATTACATTGCTGGTTTCATTTTAGACATTTGTTCTGCTTTATCTGCTAGCACCGTTTCATTGTGTTTCAAACGTTTCTCGACTTCATGCAATCTTCCCCTTAGGAAATCAATAGTGGTGGAGTCTACAATGATGGAGGGTTGTACAACTGGTAAGTTAGAAAACTGAGCTGGTTCGAATTTGAAATCTGCAGGTTGTATAGGCTGACACCTGTGAAACCATACAAAAAGATTAGAATCATGTAAAACAGTAAGGCTCTGCTTTATTACGCACTAAATAACAGTGAGACATAATTACGCACTTATATTTGCTGATAAGCTCTAAATATTCTTTAGTGTAGTCAAATTCCTTAAGCTTTCCTTGTACAGGTGCAAGGCATGGTCCGTTGTTCCATATTTGGTCTAAAATCTCTTTCCACTTTCCAATCTGTTTCTCGCACCAATTTTGTTCTACTTGCAATAAACCAGGGAGTAATATGGTACGGAAATCTCCATCATATTCTGAAGCTTCGTGTATAAGAATGAGATAATCTGCATGAGATACATTCATCCGTCTTCTTGCCCGAAAGAATTTCTCCCTTGTATCATCAGATCGTCTTCCTCCTTTTCCTAGTAGTCACATAATTTGTTATTCTACATTTTTGTAAGTAGGATAATGCAAAAATCATATATATAGAAAGGTTAATAAAAGCCAAGCTACTAAAAACCAAAAAAAAGCCTGGACAGAATATAATTAGTGTAATTCTTCCTGGACCACAGCAATACCTGTGACAATATCTATGACAATGACCTGCATATCTGCTTAAACTTTAATTCGGTTTGTGTGTCATAAATTGATGGGGATATAAGCATGCAATAAGTATAAAAAAATTAATGAATCGATAAATTAAGAATACAATAAAATTATTATATTCACAAAAGATTCATCCATTCCCGTCGATTTATCTGTAGAATTACAGATTCTTGCAATGTTACAATGAAAATAAATCTCAGTTAAAACTTAAAATTCCTATCTTTGCACATTTAGATTAATTTTATTGCAGTATTGAAGAATGAGAATACATAATTCTTCAATATAAGCATACCCACACAGCACAACACAGTAGAAAAACACTAGTGGATACAATAAATAGAAAGAAGTGAATTATTTCACCCACGCAGGTTTTTTATACAACTGCACACGCAAGCTTCATGAAATTATTCTTGAAACGGGTTTTGTGGATATAATACTCTATCCACACGTGCACTTGCTATTTCTACTGTCATGATTCAGTTCAAATGTACATACTACTAGTAACCTGCGTGGACTCTGTAGATAAAATGCCGATAGCCATACACAGATACACATACTAATAATATACCTACATTATTATGTGGAGGTATATATGGATGGATACACGCAAAAATATTGCTATGTTCTTTTACTTGAGTGTGGTCAACTTTGAGTGTGGTGTAGGTAGAAATATAATAGTGGCAACGCAAAATTATAAGCAAAATGGAGAAAAATGCTTTATGTGATAATAAATATTAAATAATAATTGTTAAGTAGGATGTACGAATATAAACAAGAAAATAAGGTAGGTACGTATAATGTTATGCGAATATAACGTGTACCTATGTAGAAAAGCAGTAGTAAGTAGGCAACTTAGCGTAGGTCATTCTTTCTACTAAAACAATAATGCTGATATATACATGTTCTTTTCGTGGTTTTGTTATCCACGATTTATTTGCAAATGTAACCTTACCTTTGACACAATGTTCTTCATATTTGGTTCGAGCTGTCTCATAGGCTTGGAAGTTTTTCAAGTATTCCACTTTCGCTTTGTTCACAATGTCTCCAAACTGTAATTATAAGCAAGTAAACAACCATTAGAACTGTGTTCTGCTTGAGATGCTGATAGCTGTATATACATAATCAAATGAGCTCTGTAACTAAAACTAAAAGTTAAAAGCTACCGATGTGCAATAAGTCATTAAACCTTTTCACGCATTACCATATACAGTTGGTGACCAAACGAAAAAAATATATTACTCTTTGTCTCAATAGTACACAACAATTACATTACATAATTATGTTTACGAATCAAATATTACTATTCAATATTTCAGCATATTACAGTATAAGTAATAATTTAGAAAAATGCAATTTGTTGTATCCTGACTTGTAGTATAGTAATTTAGTAATAGCAGTTTTGAATAATTATTTACTTGTCCTGCCCTGAAACTAAAATAGTTATTTGAATCCTTTTTAGAAAATGCCTTAAGTTCCCTGCATTGTATTGTACATTTAATAGTTTGCCAAAATGACAAAATGAATGGGGCTTTTGTTTGTGTAAACATTTTTAAGGTGGAGTAACTTATGGTTCCAACATCTCCGTGTAATGTAAGTTTAAACTGTGACAGAATTCTTCGTTGTGTAAATAGTAATCATTGCTTAACACTTCTGGCTAGGATCAAGTCACCTATAAAGTTAAGTTGTGAATTTTTGTTCATGTAAGTTTCATGTCTGTATATCCTTTCGTACACAATTAAAATATAGGTATATAGAAATTCTTAATGAAATCTGTTTTTTGCATCTACGATGTGTGCTGTGTCATAGACATATAACTCATAGCGATGACGTGATGACAGTAAATAGGTGCAGGTGCATCGACCATACACCATATTCCATCAGTTGTTCCATTGAGGATGAGATTTATAACAATTTCCCTGTCAATGAAATATTGTTTGGAACATCCTGTTTACAGACTTTTTTATCCATCCGGTTTATAAAAACACTTCTTTACAGATGAAGTTGACTTTAAAATATTGGTAGAGTATGTCTAAACGCAAATGTTTTAAACGCAAATAAACAGAAAACAGTTGGATTAAAATTACTAAAGTACATAATACTTTAAATGATTCTTGAAAATTGTTAAACTCTAAAGGTAATTAAGTACTTTGTGACCAAAAATGAAGGTTTAAAGTTCCGTGCTGCATCGAATTTTGATATTAAGCCAAAAAGACGCATGGATCAGGGAAGAAGTTACATGAAAATGTTGCAAACCCAATTTACATAATTACTACTAGCTAAGTGAGTCATTTGTATTATTCGGTTGATTATTTTTTTAGTCCACACCCATAATTATCATTTGTTTGTTCGTGCAAAGAAAAGCAATGATTGCTGCTTAGGTTTTGGAGGCTATACATACTATTAATTGGAGAAAAATAATGGGTATCTCATACCTAATAATATAACGAAAATACAGATATTTCAGATTTGCATACATTACTCTCGTTATTATATCACGTTTCCTATACGCATGAAATGAGATAACTATTCAAATTCATAATGAAATACTTTATTTTCAATAATGACTCACTTTATTATTAGATTTGTAGAAATAATTTAAGTTAATAAGTTTGCATAAATACATACAGATTATTTTTAACTGAGCTTGCATGATAAATGATAAATTCTATGTAGAAGTTGTAGTGTAGTGCAATCCTGTAATGTCTAATATGCACTGTTATTGCGTTTTATAAGATACTATAACGAAATTGTCCATAAAAAGTAGATTTTTTCTTTTGTAACATTACTAGGAAACTAGGAAATATCCTTACAACCGAAGAGAATTAAATAGATACAAAGTTGTTCTTTAATCCAGATTATTTTAGGCTTGATTGAATAAGGGCTAAAGCCAGTACAGCCACAAAAACACCTTTGCTTGGCTGGGCCTTTTGAATGTTTAATATTCATGACAATGACAAGTATGGTCTGTGTAATATTCGTTCTGGGAAGTAGCTGCTTTGATTGCCACTAAGGATTAACTTAATCATATGCTGTTTTACAGTTCGTTATTTAACACAATACGACATGTATTCACACTCGAACACTTAAACTTTTAATACTAGAATATTATTAGAAAATACTATGCATTTCTTTATGATGTAAAATAACTTCTCTTAAGACTTATTCTGAAGTTCCATCGTTTTCTTCTAAACCATATTGTGCATTGTGGGAGTTCTAGGAAAATAAATTATAGATACCCAAAAATTGCTTTTTTATTTTCTGAAATATCCATAGCCATTTCTTATCTATAATTCTTTTGTTCCCTACATTACCTATGTATCTGCCTACATAATGTGTGGTGATCATTCATGTTACACAACTATGTATCACGCACATGTTTGTGGATCAATGGAATGCGTATTTCTATTTTTTACCCACATCTTGTTACAGCACCTCAAAACTACTACCTACTTACTTACTATTACAAATGTGTAGGTGTGAATATAGAATATCAATGAGAGTTAATATACATTCTTTACTAACACACATTCTTTACTAACACACATTCTATTTACTCTATAGGTGAACATACATGTATGATACTTTTGCACAACACGTTTCCAACAAAATCCCCACTTTGACTTAGAGTCGAAGTCTCTTTATTTGAAATGTATATTGCACACATACGTCAACTTGACTCTCAAAGCATAATGGCAAAGAAGAAATACAGATTACAGTCGTCGACCGTTAAATAACCTAAATGAAAGAGGTACTAAAAGATGTCTGTATATGCATTTTCCACTGTGGTACATTGGTACATATATACCATCGTAAACTTGGAAAATGTTCTTACATACCTAAAGCTATATTGTATATTTAGAATTGAATTTTAGCAGTGATACTAATTCCGGGTTTAATGTATACATAGGAAGATGGATGTTATATAGAACCTAGATGTGGAAGGTAAGTCAGTGGGATTCTCTATGTATTTAAGTGTTAGGTAAGCATGCTTATATAATTTCTACTCGAAGGCATAAAAACTTCTATATTCGCAAGCCAAAAGTTCGACAGTAGAAAAATATACGGAAGAACGCAAACCAAAAGTATTGAAAGCAAAAAACTCGTGCTTTTGACGACAAAATTAAATGCTGGATCTGTATATATGTAGTTGTAGTGTGTGCACTGTGTACCTAGTTAATAATATTAGTTTAACAAGACAGACACATTTACTAGTAGGTAATGAAAACTCATCTTCAGAGATTTAAATCGTTTTAGGAAATTGCACCCTACAAATCAATCGTACAACTGCTTTGATACATTTTTTATTGTTATTACAATTTCACCTATACAGTATGCACTTTATAAACGCTATGATATACTGACACGTATCTGTACTCATGCTACCTCGGAAAAGTCGAAATTGTTTCTACTTTTCATTTTACTTAAACTTAAGCTAAAGTTTTCCGTACACTTAGGACTAGGAGTCTAAATCTACTGTATATTCTGTATACACAAAACTAGATTTTCACTTAATAAATCTGCTCTAAATATTTAAGATAAAAACAAATAGTTTATAGCATAAATAAATTGGATGTTGTAGTAGTACCTGATCTAGTTTTCCTTTAATCTTGACATAATCCTCATGAGTCAATTTCAATAGTGATTTTTTCTCTTGAATTAACTCATTGAGTTGCGTCAGCGTATTTGCATGAAGAAACTCTGCGTTTTCTTTTACTGTTGTAGCCGCAGACTGAACTTCCTCCAATATATGCAAACACACTTTAGTAACAACGCTGTCTGTATTGCTGTCTGTGGAATTGGTTCCATCAGTCAATGTTTTCATAGCAGAATTAGACGCGTTGCCCAAAGCATGCGAATATTCTCTGCCAGCTTTGATTTGAGCTGTAAGAAACTTACGCAGATTTTCCAACACACGGATTTCACTTTCCAGACGGCCCATTATAGCCTTTTGTCCTCCGTCCGACTGCAGGTTCTGTGCGAAGCTAATATTTGAACTCATTTTTGCAATCGTATATATAAATTAAACACAGCACTACTATGCAGAAATTATAATATTAGCATACACAACTACACTCAATGTATATGTATAGATACACACATGTAAAATAAAATGTTTACACTACAATATCAGGAGGAAATAGTTAACGCTTGTTTCAGTTGATTACTATTTGCAAATAATATTTATCCAAGATACACGCATAAGGCACTCGATCATGTTTGTATGTATAGCTATGTGTATTACGTGATATTACTAACCCTATTAGCAAATACTGAAGATAGTCAAAGCAAATAATATTGTTTTTATCATATCTCCGACGCAGTTGTCTTTGAAATTATAGTAATATGTTGTAAACACAAACAGTGCTACTAATACGTTTTAATTCAGTTAAAATAGGTTATCAATTCCACCAGCCAGGCATGCATAGCATATAAATATCTAAATACTATTATATGCTACTAATTTAGTACAGAATTTATATTTTCAATGATTTCGTTGTAAATCTCAAAGTAGCACTAAAAACGAAGTAAGTCGTAGCTCCATAGAATTCCAATGCAATGCAATAATATTTAGTGTATTGATATAGTAGCCAAGTAGCCTAGTGTGACTCAGTATGTAGGAACGGAAATCATGTAATGATTAATGTTAAGGATATCAATCATATACAATGCACCAATACTGTAACACAAACTACACCTCATTGATAATGTATACAGTCTCAACTTTACGATGACATTATTATGGTTTTATTACTTCATCAATAGTACGTTTCATACTTCAAGGCAAATAACCTTCTAATTTTGTTTGCAGTTAATAAGAACAGCATAGAAGAATTGTTTGTGATGAAGATGTTTGTATCACTTTAGTACAGAGAACAATGCACTCACACCACACTCAGTCACTAATTTCTATTCTGACCTCGCAGCAGTAAAAACAGTAAATATTTGTGTAACTACCTTCGTTTGTATTGTACTACCTTACACAAACGAAATTCCAATTGATTGACACATTCGCTGCACTCTTCAACTATTCAAAATCAAATCTGCATCATGTCATGCACCACAAACGGCAATTTAAACGTCTACGGTTCTGGCTCTTCTTTAAATGCATGTAAATTCACTGTGGTAATTATTATGCGGTTGTGTCCGTGTCATGTATATGTGAAATGTGAATGAAAACATAAAACAAGTAATTATCACTTTAATATATTACAAGTAGTAATTATGGTTGGAGAGTTTAGTTCCTGTTTCGGGTCAGCACCCTTGTGTGGAATCGAAAATGAAGGGTGAGATGCTCGTTTGTGTAATTGTGGATGTAAGCTGATTACTTTGAACCCGAAAACGGATTGATGAGTATTGGCAAGATATCAGACACACGAAAAAGGCCAAGACAGACCTCATCAGAGAGCTCAGACTCCTCCACTACTTACACATTCTCACCACACGGCTACAACACACACAAAACTCTTAAAAACTAAAATCCTAAACATGATTATGTATACAGGATACTAATATTATAAGAACGGTTATCTCATCGGGGATTTCATGCAGTATGTCCTAGAGATATCTTATAGCTGTAGTATTCTGCAGATACTACACACAAGATGCAATGAAATGTAAGACAAGGTACTGTGTGGTATACTGTAGTGTACTACTAATGTTGTTAATGCTGCTAGGAAGAAAATGAGAGATGAGAGTGAGAGAGTGGATAGAACAACAACAGGCAGAATGCGAATGCCGAATGCATGGCAAGTTAAAGAAGAAGAAGACGAGACGAGGCAACACAAGACACGACACGACGAATTTAGGCCGTGTGGGGGTCTCCAACTCTCGAACAGCATCCACAAATGAATCCTTTGCATTTGCTGTGCTCAAATGTTAAATATAAACAGTCACAGTGTGTGCAATGTTGTTATATAGAATTGTGTGTTATGTTCCTACATAAAATCTACATACATATCTATTTATGCCATGTGAATGCATTTACTGTCTCATAGGGTTTATATATAATATTATTACTACTACCAGTTCACTACAAAGATCTGCTACACCTTCTATATGTACAAATGCACTCTCTACACCTTGACTCATCTTTCTATTCCGATTCCAATAGGTACTGTATGTAAGTACAATACTTACAAACGTGTTTTGTTATATAACATTAGAAGATCTATCTATGCAGATACTACATGAAACATTCAAGATCGAATTGACATAGTCTAATGCTATTTCTACTACTGCTACTGCATAATACCAGTTTCATTGTATTGTTCACAGTGTTCTGTAGTAGACTGCAGAGGACTGTCAAGAATCAACTTATGGCAATCGCTAGTTTATTTTCTGCGGATAATTATTTCGCTGTGTGGTTAAGTATATTGCACTAGTACTGGATGTGCCACTACTGGTGTTCGGAGTACACTGTACAATACACACCAACCTCTTTGCAAAGACACTTTTAGAATTTTAGACAGTTTCTATACTTGCAATTTTCCTTTCTTCTCCTCCTACTAATTCTCTTGACTTGTTACATGCAAAAAATAACAGTTTCTCGTTTACTTAAGTTAAGTCCTGCTTTATAGACTCCATCTCCACCTACTTTACTGCATGTAGGAAGTATATACATGTGTTTTCAAGATTCTTTTTTCAATATGGTTTATAGACGAAAACTTTATTTATACACTGGTACTTTTAATATATTTTTCGTCCAGTTTGGCTCATTTAGTAATAATATTGATAAAGGGGACATCTGTGCATTGAAGCGTGGGTATCCATACTTATTATTTAAAAAACAATTGAAGGGTTAATATGAAATACCAATTTTTCTTCGATTAGCTCAATTCATGTTAAGTCGTAATTACAGATAATTACACTTCCATGACTAATTTTTTTGTTAGGAAAGGAAAAATATTCTTAACGAAAAGTAGATGCCATAAAGTTAGAAGAAGCGAATGAGTTAATTTTGATGTCTATGCTACAATATTTCGTTTGACTTGAGATGAATTGAGCAAAATGTCCCCTAAAATAAACAAAGTCTATTACAAGTCATTTATAAACAATATTATAAATATGAAATGAATCTGAAGAGTTTTGTTACTTGTATAGATATATTTATTTATATCTCTGTATATTTGCAATTAAGGTAAATGCATGTCATTGACAATAGTGACAGTATGATAGTGATGAAGTATGAATGAAGTGCTCAAGGGAAGGCAATTCTAAAAACCACAAACAATTCATCCTATCTACACGAAGGTGTATCTATATTATGCCTTTTGGCTCTTGGAATAAATAAGTGTGCTTAAAAGGAAGGTTATCTATGCAAATAACAAAAATACGTAATGAGTTTTCATCGATTTTCTTATCAGTGACTCATAATGATATTTATGATATTTATTTTATTTCATTGCTGCAGATGATGAAAGTAAGAAAATATTTTACGATCGTGATGTGATAATCTCAATGTATGGCGATCCACACTCATCTCAAATCTCAATGCGCATGCAGTACCTATATGATGTCATCGCTTAAAAATAACTTGTTATAAAATTTACAACATGTTGGTACAAGGTACAGATAATATCGGTAATTTCGAGTTATGGATTCAGGTACAAAAACACATCTCCAGTCTATCGATGTATCCTTTTTTGCGACTAATTCGGAATATTTAATCACAAAGTAAGATTTTTTTGCAGTACCTATACATAAATAGAGGTACATATTGCTGGTGTTTTAGGAACGTACTTATTATATACCAAACACAACAAGTACATGAGTATGGGGTATAATTATTTTTAAGCCCGTGCTGAGACTTTTAATAAAATTCTCATCAGTCGACCGAACCCTCACTCTTCACTCAAATGATTCTATTAAATATATCCTTCTGCCTCTCTATTATCTAAAAGTAATTTGCAATTATGAAATATTTCAGTTTAAAAATGATGTGTTGGTACTTGTGGATGTAGAGTGCATAAAGGTGTGGAAATGGACACATTCATGAATTTATGAATATCTCAAAACTGCAGTTAATTGGGATAAAAATATATTCTTTGTGTTTCCTTTTTATTGTTAGACTCTTAGATTTCAGTGAACTTTAAATTCTCATCCATCACTCCCCTACGTATAAACAGCATAGAAACAACTTCATGAATATCCTATATATAATGTTTAAACGCTATGATTTTGAAGCAAGGCTATAAAATATTATGTATATGGAATTGCTGCTGTGTTACAGATCGGTTGATCGATTATAAATTCGGATGCTGATGCTTCTTGCATTTACATAACTTACAACAAAGCGTACTAAAAATCAAACTAGTTGATATTATGGAAACCTGCAGAAGTTCATTTCTATTACTCATACGCCCACAGAAGGCATTCTATCTAAATTTTTATTTGACAAGATTCATTTTCATTACAGGAACACGCAACAAAGTGTCTGATGAGACGAGACAATTTGATAAGTCGAGAAGATCAGTCACTCTTTTGATAAAAAGTGTACTTTTAAAGTGTACAGAACTAAATTGGGAAAGTTGTTCTGGTTGTGGTGGGTTTAGCATTCCCCATTTACACAAGACATAGCGCATCTATAATATCATTATACACACACAACACCTACAAGAAATGCACGGGTTATCCAAATACAGACTAAATAGCAAAGTGGAATACATAAGTCAGTCTCCAGATTCAGAATCTTGTCCACATTTCATGACATCACACAATTCATTTACTTACTTAAGATTAGTCAAATTCATTTCAGTCCATTTCATTAGTCCCTGCGGTGATAGTAATTCCCAACTAAAATCTGTGTACACATTAGAATAGCATGTAGGAACCGACAATACTACTTTTAGTTTAATAGATTAAGTATACACACATACTGCGACTATACACACAATGCAATCTTAATGTGTGGTATAAATACAACAATCTGTAAAAGACATAAGTCTGTGATGATATGATATGCTGAGATTTCTGAGCAGTACTACTTTGTAAACATACTTGCAAAAAAAGCAGCACAGATTTATTTCTCCGTGTATGTGTCGTACAGTGAATCTGGAAAGCATTGTATTGTGGTACACATCATATCATATACATAATTCGAGGGTCAAATAGGTAAATAATCTATGATTAAGTGGATACGTTCTAATACTTTATGTTGTTTGGGTTTGGGTTGGGCCTGCTTTGGCAAACTGGCATTCATTTCATTTTCATTCCCTATAGGACACTTACACATCTTTCTATGTGTACACTACACATACATGTGTCTTGTTATATTGCATTGTATTGTACGCAAGAGAGTTTGGTTTTCTGCAAAATTTTATTCGTATTATAGAAAATGTGTTTTAAGCTTCAGGAGACCTATTTTGTGTGGAGATAAGGGATCTAATGCTTATATGATGGTGTAATGTAAAATGTAATGTAATAATAATATTAATATTGCCTATTACGACAACATGGAAATAGCTGAGGCGTGTAAAAGTTCACTTAAGCACAAGGGAAGGTATAAGCCAAATAAATTTGCATATATATTTGTGTGCATTCATGTTTTGTCTACCTGTGTGAGGATATTGTGCGGATATAATTTTTGCACAAAGTTAAAGCAATATGATGATGATTCTTGATGATGATGATGGTACTACAGTCTAGTGTGTATTCCTCTATGGCCAGCACATATTTTCTCATCAATGTCGTTAGCTTATTATTATTACTTGAAGGCATTGGAGCGCTTTGCTAAGTAAAGACAAGCTGTAGCTGGATTTTTATAAATGTATAGTTATTGTGTATACTGACGGAACACGTGTGTAGGTAGATCTGCATAAGATTCATCTAAAATTACTTTGGTTGTAAGTTTGCATCAAAATAAATAATTAGCTACGGCTTGCTAGCATATTATTGCAGTGAACTCTGCCTTCTTTTTAGAATTTCAAGTGAGCGAAGGAAAATAATAAAAGAATATGATGTCAAAAAGCCAGTCCCACTGTCTAAAGTGGATAATAACATTATACTCGAAGCTTTCGTGTATATTCTGTGTATTTTTACAGATGTAGGAAAGATGTATGGATATAATATGGTGTTTCATGTAGGAATATCATTATTAGTGTTATAATGCCGCTTTGTAACACACAAAGTACACACTTGGTTACTAGACTTAGACAGACAGAGAAATAGGAGCTTCCCTGAGAGACAGAGAGATGAGATGTTGAGAATATGTCTTGGAGCAAGTCAACTATTTACGTATGGTCATAAATTCTACACCCAGGACAGGACTACACAAGCTCTTGTTAATGCGTTTCAGTCAGCGTAATGAATTTTTATTTGTCGTTACATTGTGCTACGCTTTGCTCCATGACGTAAGCCTTTAGAACGTGTCTATATGGAGGGGATGCTCATAATTTATGAGATTGAAGTACCTTCATGAAGCCTTTAGCCAGGTAATCAAATCTCCCATTTAAACATCTTTTCTGCTTCTACTGGATTTGAAATAACACAGATTAGAGCTGCAAC
Organism: Pogonognathellus longicornis; assembly: GCA_034694085.1. NCBI lineage: Eukaryota > Metazoa > Arthropoda > Collembola > Entomobryomorpha > Tomoceridae > Pogonognathellus > Pogonognathellus longicornis. Next base: position 26,328 of record JAQFYB010000586.1, read on the forward strand.
CATGAGACACATGCACTTGGCATAACCGTCGTGGAGAATGAATGAAGAGCGAGGATATTTGCTTATATTGCTACATGGCTACTTCTTCGCTCTGTTATTATGACCATTGGCTACCTACATATTTATTACCTACTGTAATTTACAATAATTGTAAACTCTAAGACTTAAAAACATCGTAAAAACTACATAATACAATATCAAGTGAAGTGTACACACATACACACAAAGAGCTATATGGTATACTCATAGGTAGACAGATTGCAAAGGGAGAAGCGTAAACTAAAGTTTATAGGAATTTAAATACTATGTAAGGTAATTGGCAATTGGTAATAGTTGCCTAGTTGAAAAGCAACTCATTATTCGTGTGTGTAGGTGTTGCAGCGTATGGACACAAATAAATACATAGTAATTTTCTCCACACCTTCCATTTTGATTGCACTCACTAAGAGTAAGGTGAGCCACATAATGGATATTAGACTTTGAATTCTTTACCAATAACATTTTTTTGTGAAAGTGCATAATTATTTCATTCGCTAATAACTTCAACTTTTGTGATGATTTAACAAAATAATTTCATTACTAACTGTGATTCTTGTGTTATGCAATTTATGTTCGTGTACCTCTACCTATGTAATAGTAGTATGTACTTATGCATGACATTGTGTCAGAGAAGAGCAAATAATTGAGAATTTAGAATCATGAGTTCATGAGGTATAATATTTTCAAATTAGAGTTTATGTAGCATTTTACATGAAAGTGCTCAATCATGATTGCAGCTTTTACACATTGAGTCACATATAATTAGCATAATTTTATTAAATCTATTATGAATCGCATACAGTCATTTTTAAGATAAATAGTACTATAAATTAAATTTAAACGGGCTAACAAGAAGCTAGACCATTTCCGGTTTTGAGACGTTTTGTTCGCAATTATCTACAATCTATTATTTTACAAAAATAGTTCAATTTGTGTTGCATTTGATAGTTGCAGAAATATTTAGAGTCTTATAAAATACTACGGTTTTATAATATATTATAGGTCCAGCTATGGTAATTTTGTTGCACACAGAAAAAACTGATTTAGGGTACGGTTTGCCGGATTATCCATAGGATTTTGTAGCTAATTTACCTTAATACAAGAATAATTAAATTAATAAACAAATTCACCATTTTAATGAATTGAATACAATTATTATTGTTAAGATGCAAGTACAAATACGATATTTCATACCTACTTAAGTTTGTTAAGGTTTCTTTACAATTTGTTGATTTGTTATCACCGTTCTGCCTAAATTATTAATTGGGTTTGGTTTTGCATTTATTTGAGATATATTTTTGTGTTGAGACAAATAAAACTCAGCAAATGTATTGTATTTTATTGGCACTTCTTTTACTGGAAGTGTTATGTGTTTTAGATACTCTAATAGAAGACGAATTTGATTTTCATCTTGGTGTAGGATGCTGTGTTCTTTGTCGCAGTCTTTACAGTTATGAACCCAATGCTGTTTATCCTGGAGCACTTCAAGCAATCTTTCATTCAAAACCGAGGTTAAAGTGTTGATGAATTTAATGGCATGATGTATTAATTCTTTTTTCAGAAATTGCGTGCCCTTTTCAATTATAAGTGTGAGAGTTTGAATTTTCATGGATATATTTTTTCCATCTGGGGAAACGCTGTGTGCCTTCCCTTTGTCTCTTAAAAGTTTATGTTGATCTTGGTACGCGTGGGAATAGATGCTTAACAATATTCCTGAAACGAGATCGTTCCATTCAAGAACTGTTAAAATTGTTTTCGATTTCCTGCATTACACAATTCATCAAATTAAAGCAAAAGAATTACAATATAGAATGAATTTGTATAGGTCTAAGTATGTATGTAGTATGTATAATTTACACACGAGAAACTTACATGTATTCATGTTCAGGATTTAAATCGACTCTAAAGTTTACTCCGAGTGTTACGATGCCCATTTGAAAGAGCCTTAATGAATTAATTCGAATCTCCTCGTAGCATTGAGCTCTTAAAGTGATTAAATAAAAATCTACAACCACTACGGTCATATTCGCGCTGGTATCTTCTAAGTGTGTTTCATTCGGTATATGATATTGACATGATAAGATCCCAGAAAATATTTCGGTTTGCGAATTTTCGGGATTTGAAGAATTGGAGATGGAATTGTTTAGTATTTCAACCATGGATCTTCCCTTAGCCGGAAGGATTGATTTTCCTGTTGTTAAATTCTTGGATGTAGTAGCGGCTGATTTGCCCTTGGCACTAATTGCAACTGGAGAAGCATATTTTCCCTTTAATTTTGCAACAGCGTTTCTTGCATTGCGTTCATTTTTGTCGACATCTTTAATCTCTTGTGAAGCAACTCTAGGAGTGCATATTTCATCTTTTAACTTAGTTCCTTCAGGACAAATACATGTCCTTTTGTATAATATAGCTCCCGAATTCGGAGGACAATAAAGTTTAACTTTTATTGGAATAAAATTGTCCAAGAGACGACTTGAAGCTTTTTCAACAAAAGCTTCAACATTTTCTTTACTGGTTGAATTCGTTGAATTTTGAGAATCTGACTTTGCTTGCTCGACACATTTGTTTTTCAAATGTATTGTTCCTTTCGGACAAACACATATTCTTCCCATGATAATGGCTCCAGAGTTTGGAGGACATTTTAATCTGACTGTGATATGACTATGGCTTTCTTTACTGCTTTCGCTTTCATTATGTAAACTTTTTCTGATGGCTGTCTCATTTTGTAATTTACCAACTTCCTTCATAAGATTTTTTTCTATTGTTACAAAAATTGGTGAGACTTCCATTTTCGTTTCTTCTTTGGGGACATTTTTATTTTCTGCTCGATGCACTAAATCTGCGAAGGAATTGATTTCTTCTGTTGTTGGAGCTACATTGACGGGAGGTCGATCAGTTATTATGGATACGGTATTTCTACCCTTACTTCGTTTATCCTCCAGGGATGTACGAACCAAGGAATCTAATTTGAAGTCGTAAGGGGTGAAAGCAGCTACGAAATTTATATTTTCTCTTTTCACTTTTGGTTTGTAATTATCCCATTCCACATCCGGTGTGCCGTTAAAATTCCTGAACATTTCAATACAGTATTACAATGTATCTACAAATCATTCTGAACATTTCAATACAGTATTACAATGTATCTACAAATCATTCTGAACATTTCCAAGCTATACATAAACTAGTTCAAAAACGTTTTGAGACAACAAAAATATTAAAATACTGGGTGAAAGTATTTTCTGTTTTATAGCAATTTTTTTCATATAAATAAACTATTTTTAGCAGCAATCAATTCTGATTATTTAATAAATCATGTAATTATTCATTCATTATTGTACATATACTTTATACCTGTTCCATACCTTAAGTGTACCAAGTGGGCCGTATACAAATTTAGAGATGATTCAGTTTTCCTGAGAACAATGTAGGTAGATGAATATTTAGAATGTAAACCATCTTCTCCTTTGTTGATAATAACCACTGAATGGTCTCTACCTGGTTCCGTGCCAGTGCTAACTACTATGACGGAACTATTTAAAATGTCCTTATTGTTTTCTTTGTTTATGAATACAATATTACTGGGATTATTGCCACTAATGGATTTTTCCTCCTTACGGAAAATTGTAAACTCTTCAGGTGTGTTAGCAATGGCATCCACAGAAAATCGCTTTTCGGATTCTAAAATCAACTTTTCATATGAAATTTCACAAACAATGAATTTTAATGTAAAACTAATGGACAGTAGATATAAAAGTATCGTGTTCATATTGATTAAATAGAATTTTTCACTATTCAGTATTATTATTACCTATGGCAAATGCAGTTTTGTAGTGCTTAATATATTTCATTACATAACAATAGTTAACATTATAGTTATAGCAAGTGTCATACTTCAAGTAGGTATAGAGCTTATTATTGTTGTGCCTGTTCAAGATTTAATAGAGCACTATTAATGCATTTTACTTCCGCATTCACAATTTCAATGTTTAAACTAGGTATGTAGGCATAGCCGTATTCAGGGCGTGGGCAATAGGGCAACTGCCAACCCCGAAATCCCAAAAAAGAAGTTATTTTGCCCTGAATCGCGAAATTTTTTGAATTTTAGGTTGATTTTGGCCTAAAGCTCAAAATTTTTCGCACTTATGTACCTCATGTTTGGAGTTTGCCCCTCCTGAAATCGATTTTTGGATACAACCGTGAATGTAGGTATGTTTGTTTGAGCGCATGCATGAAAAATAATCTCAAGTTTATGAGAATATGTACATGTTACATAATAAATACTCTTTATAGCATATTTGCATCCACAACGAATTAAAAATGGACAAGAGATATGAAATTAACAAATCAAAAATCTACATGGACAATCCTAAAGGAGAATTAAACTACATTGCAGTAAAATTAATGAATTCCCAATGTAGTAAAATGAAAAACATTATGCATCTCAATTAGTAGTTTCTTAGCTGTTTATTTACGGAAAAGGGTCTTTGTAGCGATTTTGGTTTGTGAGAAACTATTTTAATAAGTTAACGAAATGATAATAATAAGTGAAGGTACAGAAAGTACAGATAGAAGCAACAAAATTAAGTATCTAATTAAGTACTTTTCCAGTTAACGTGGGCAAACGTTTAGTGTAAAATTCTGTAAAGGCATTATCCATCTCTGAGCCCTTTTTCCCAAATGTGTCCTCCACTCCAAATATAATGAACTCTTTAAGTGCTCTAATTTGAATACGATCTTGATAATTTATGTCCATTAGTTCCTGACAGTTACCATTGCATTCTTCATCAAGATACTCCGCTTCTTTCAAGGTCAACAAATATCTCTCATTTAAAGCGTTTATTAGAGATTTTGATATTTTTACAGCATGAGTTTCCAATTCATGAATTATTTCCATTCCTCGGATCACAACTAAAGTTAATGTCCGCAGTGATTGAGAAATGGGAAGAAAATCTGGAGATTTGTTCTTTCCATGTGTTTTTACAACTTGTTCTGCTTGTTGTCTGTATGCATCCGAATAAATGCTAAAATAAATAGCAGATATAACTTTGTTCCACTGATGTCGATCCAATGTTTTCTTTCTACTGAAATATCAAATCAAAATGTAACCCATCATTATTATAATACATGCAGTTATTACCTCTAAAGAATCATTATATTGTATGAATAATTAGATAAGTTTGAACAAATTTCTTACTAAAGCTGGTTGTCCCTATTTAAATACATTTTCATATCCTGCCCGAGTGTGACCATCTCCTCCAGAAATAAATTTAAAGTATTTTCTCTCATTTTCGTCAAGCATTGGGCTCTTAAGCTTTTTAGCAAAAAATCTGCTAGTTGCATTTTCTGTAATTGCATGAGTTCGAAAAATATTCCTGATGACAAACTCACATTTTCATAAGGGCAAGTTAATATTCCGGTGTATGGAGAACTTCTGTCTTCAAAAAGAGGATGTTCATTCTCATCATAATCAACTACAATTATGGACGTGAATTTATGACTGTCTATTATAGATTTCCCCTCACTGGTCAAATAATTATCTGTAACCTCAGGCATCCATTTCTCTGGTGCACTATCGTTTAAATTGACAGCTCCAAAAAATGTTCCAATAGGGGTCAATTTACGAGCACGCATTCTACTAAACCTTGACCTGGTGCGTCCTGAAACCCTACCAGACCTGTGTTCGTCTGCTCCACTATTATGTTTGATTGACTTTTCATCTCCATCTTCAATAGGTAGTTCTATAGATACAGAGGTTTCAAGGGAATTTTCAAAAATTTTGTCAGGAATAATTATTGGTCTTTTGTTTCCTTTTGTTTGCTTTTTTTCTTCATAAAGATCAGTGTCCTGTTTAACAACATCTTGGCTATTCTCTTTGATCTCTTTGTTCACTTCTTCATGCTTTTCAATGGAAGGATCACTTGCAGTTTTTTGCAAACCGTTTTCGTTGGGAGTCTGCCTTTTCGTTCTTTTAGGAATATTATCTTCTTCCAGGGACATTGGAAAGTAAGCTCTTTCTACACGGCCAATTTTCTCCACAGATGGTCTTCGTGTGGTTTTTGGTTCATTTGTTGGAATATATGTATCTTCTTCCGATGCTTCTATTGGTTTCCAAACCTGGGGCTTAATTACCTCTGCCGGTTTCTGAGTTGCTGGTTGATTAGGTTGAGCGGTCTTGTCAGACTTTTCATGACCAGGCTTTTCGCTGGGTGGTTTCTTAGGTTTTTTATTCGATTTTTCTTCCTCGCTTTTTTTGTTAGTCCTTTCATTCGGTTTTTCTTCCTCGGATTTTTTGTCAGGCTTTTCATTCGACTTTTCTTCTTCGGTTTGTTTATTAGGATTTTCACCCAGTTTTTCTTCAGAATTTGGGTCATTAGGTTTTTCTTGAGCTGTTTCTTCGTCAGTCTTTGGTTGTCTGTTTAGACCTAAAAGACTGCCTAGGGTGCCAATTAATCCTTGGGGTGCCTTTTTAACATTTTGAGCCATTTGATTGACATTATTCTTCGGCTTAGGTTTTCCAAATAAAGATAATAGTCTGCCTTGTTTATTAGTAACATCACTAGCCGAAGATGCCCTAACTATGGAATCAAGGCCGAAAGTAAATGGAGTAAATGCAGCAGCAAAAATTTCTTGGGGTTTTTCCTTTTCATGGCTCAGAATATCCCACTCTACAGAATATCGTCCTCGAAATATTCTACAATATAAAAATGCTACATAAAATATCATGGAAGAGAAATGCAAATATACTTTCAGGATTGTATGCAAAGAATGCAATATACAAACCATAATGTTAGTTGTACCGAATGTAAGCAATGTGTCCGGTATAATATTTTGGGTGTGAAGAACTTTGTCTGAATACAATACGAGTTTGAGTATCTATGAGAGGCAAACCATCCTCGTCGTTCTCTAAAATGATAAGCTTTTGCATGGAATCCATTCGATTTCGTTTATAAATGATACTCGGAATTTCCTTATGGACATATGAAGTTACATTTTCAATTCTATCAACATCTTGGTGAAAAACGTCATAGCCTTCTAAATCTTCATTGTCAAACCATCTTTCTCCTTCAGTAATTAAATCTTCAGCACTTATAGCAAATTTGACACTATCAAAACCGTTTTCCCCTGTGGTGACAGTGACAACCAATGGAGTACTCGTAGAAGACTCATCACCTAATTGAGCCCAAGTTGTACACACAAAATATAAACATACTACAAATTGTAACTTTATGGTATAAAACATCATAGCCCGTATTAAAACGATTTTTACACTAACCAACTGTATAGGCACTAAAACTACTATTATTCCATAAATTGTGCATATTTCAAAATTTGGCAATAAAGTGAATATATTACTAATTCATCCATTGTTACAGTTATGACGAGCACATCTACGTATAAAGGTACCAATTAGTAAATGGGACACTTCCGGGGGAGACATGTAAAACATAATAGGTATGTCACGTAACAATGTAGTAATAAATAGCAATAGTGGAATAAGTAAATGCCAGTAATTGAGGTGGTGACCTCAATAACTATTTTAATGTAGGTACATTAAGTAACTACTTGCTCTACCAAACCAAGTGTATTATGCTCTATTGCATTTCATTAACTATTTTTATTAATCTAATTTAAGCTATTTTATAATTAACTCATTAACTAATTCATTTAGACAGTAAAACATTTACACATTGTATCAACCTATAGATCTATAAGTAAACGACACAAATAATAAGATGACTTAATTTCCACGAATAAATTCCATCATGCTTTCGAAGCCCATAATGTGTCTTTCCTTTCTTTTCACTCGTATTACATTAGAGCAATGCTTCTTCTTTACAAAGAAATGCTAACTAACAATCAGTCTTCGCTATATTTTTAATCTTAGGACTGTAAATAACTAAACTGTATTCAGGTACACACTTGGTTTCATAATGTTTTTGGTTAACCTGTGCCATTTTGAATTTTGTATGATTATCTGTAATAATGGAAAACGGATGCTCTTGTCTTGCTCAGAAAGTGATTGCATATATTAATACAAATTAATACAAAGCTGTTTATTAGCCAATAAATAAATGAGGAATACACACCATATGCATGAAGCTAGGCAGCATTTAATGCGGATGCTTTCAGTGCGTCAAAAGATTCTATGTACATCTTATTGAAAATTTGTTCGATGAGCTTTACCGTGCTTTGAATATTATCCAAATCGAATTTGTCGACATTTTCCGCTAAGATTTTCTCAATAATTGGGATATTGATTAATTTGTTGAGACAAAGGATTTGCATACAATCATTTAAATTGATTGCCTTTTGTTGTTCAGTTTGAAGTGTGGGTCGTAACCGTATGTTTTCTGAGTATCTTGCTTGTAACATATTCTCTAATATGCTAATTATTTTGTAAACATGAACACTGACCCCTTCGGTAAAATAGGGAATTGTCTTGAACACCAAGAGTGTAGTAATTTCAATAGAGGAAGATATGTGGTCACGTTTCGGTGATAAGGCATGGTATGTATTTTCAGCCATTCTTGCAGCTTCTTCAAAATATGTATTCGTATAAATCTTGAAGAACAATGCAGACGATATGTCAATCCACTCATCTTCTCCAGGAGCGCTAACATTGCTGTTAAAATGAAAAAAAAACAAATAATAGAAGATATTTGCAGACTACATCCATCTTAAGTAAATAGGGTTATTATGATAAATAGTAAAAGAAACTTGTTCAACAATAACAAATAAAAAAAATCGTACAATAAAGGGTTCTTTCTGTTAAGTTCCAGCTGGAAATTTGAGTTGGACGAAATTAAATTCTGTTTGAACAGATTTTGTATTTGAGGAAGCGCTTCGGGAACACATTGAATTCTTAAGGTTTGTAGAATAAATTCTATCATTTGCGCTTCACCCGTTAAAATCCGTCCAGTTGGAGATGAAGTTTCACGAGGAGGTTCCGTTTTTTCACATTTACCAATTCCTTCAAAGAGTTCCTCTCCAGTACGAGACTTAGGAGCTACACTCAGAGCTCTCCCTTTGTCACCTTTCTTTCCCCTTCCAAGACAAGGGTCGGGTTTACACTCTCCTCCGTTAGCACAAATAATATGATTAATATTTATCTTATAAACCACTTTCGGAGCTTTTCGTTTCCTCCTTCCCTTTTTTTCTTCCTTACAATCGGCAGGCGGAGGTTCGTCTTTAGGCTCGTCTTTATCATCGTCATCTTCTTCAGCTGCTGGTGGTTTTTTGGCCTTTTTCTTCTTCTTTTTAGCGGTCTCTTCGGAGGAAGAAGATGACTTTATCTTTGCTTTTTTAGCAACTAAGCCTGGAGCTGCCATAATTTCCCGAGTTTTTCTGTTTGCGTCAACTAAATTAACTCCAGCTGAAGTAAACGCGTTCACAAAACTCCATTTTCGTCGAGATTCATCTGATTTGAAGTAATCCCATTCTACGTTTATTTCTCCGTTTGTTGGCCTGTATATTCAATAATTTGTACAAATATTTTTGAAAATTAATGGATACCGAACAAATTAATGATACATAGTTTTAACTTCAAATAGTAATACTTTAAAAATGATACCATATCAATCAATAAAGATTACGATGTATTTAGTATCCTTACCTAATATAGGCGAGATGAGACGTAAAAGTTTTTGGGTCCGATATTCGCTTTCGTAACACCAAGAACATTACCATCAGATTTTTTCTAATGATCATGTCCTCAAGGGGATCTAGGATGACAAGATGTGCTTCAGAACTTACATCATCGCCAGCATGAATGAATTTGGATTTGGGGTTTTCTAAACTAGTGTAAATTGTTTTTTTAGCAGCCGTATCAAATTCTTGCTTGAATATTTCAAATCCTTTGAGTTCTTCTGCTGGAAATATTTCATCGTGTGATGTTTGGATCAAAATTTTGGTGACCTCATCAATGGATCTTTTAGAGATTGAAACTCCAGCACTCAGGTTGACGTTGACCCACAATAACAGAAGGGGCACTAACAAGATTTTAATATTCATGTAGAGATATTCCGCAACCATTTTGGATTGCAGGAATCCCAGCTTATTATCCCAAAGAAACGCTTTTATAGGTATATCACAAAACTTAGGAAATTCACTGCATTTTAATTTACCTACCTACTTAAATATTTGGTTATTGTATTTTATGTGGAACAATTTACATTTTATTTGATGTTGATATGTATACAAACTGCTTGTGTATTACGTGTGTCTCATTTCCTGGTTACTCATTTACTGTAGTATATAGCTTATAGGGTCAATGTGCCGATAATATATTTCTAACCATAATTATACCTATAGATATTATTTTTAAACAAATGCTTCCACCATTGTAAATACCTACACTGTGTACTATTACAAATGCAATGTTCATTAATCGACACAATTTTTCTATATTAGAATAATTGTTTTCAATATTATACTCTTTATTCAAAATTGGGTCAATTAAATGGATAGTACACAATTAATAAACATCACGATATTATATGCACATAATATGAAATAAAAATAGTATCATAGACGAATGAAAATGGCAAATATTGTATGAATAATTTTAATTTTGCACATTGCAATGTTAATTAGGTAATATTTAGGGTTATTCTCAAAATTATTGGTGTTGCTATTTGTTAAGATGCACACGTGAAAGTATAATAGTCGAAGCAAGATTTGGGAGATCTGTTTTGTTTATTTATCTTGTGATGACTAGAGTCCAGGCCCATTTAGATGTATTGGCATCCTGACGCGGTGTAGTCACGATTATTCCAGGAGATCCCTCAAACCACTATTATTGTAAACAAAACGATTATTACATTTTATCGTATGAAATGAGAATTCTCGATTTCTAGCGATTCCATACTTTATTTTTACAAATAAATTGAGTTTTGACCTGTAATTGTCCTTGAGTCCCAAGCATGGACACTCTTAGGTTTGCAGACGAAGCTATGGAACCTAATCGGACTGTATTTCCAGGCCAACTTGTTAACATGGCGTATACCTGTGTCTTGCTTGCATTTTGAGTATACCTGCATACAATTTACATAGAGGCACATTTAATATTATTTGCTTGCTTTAAAAAGGTTATCATTAAAATAAGTCTACATGAAAAAAAAATGTTCCTTAATTTTTACCAAATTCCGGGTGTCAAAGTGTCATTCTGAACATCGTAAGGAATTGCATTATAAATTGCTTCGCCGTTGATTGATAACCATTCCCCCATTTGTTCAAGTCGTTCTTCTTGAATAGGAGGAATTGTTCCTTCTCTTGTAGGTCCCACATTTACAAGTACATTACCTAAGTACACACAAGATGTTACCAGAAGATTGTAATAAATCAGACATTAAATTCATACTGATAAGTTTGTCTAACTATAGCAATACCTCCACAAGAGACGGTTTCAATAATTGTTGTCATAAGTTCCTCAGGTGTTAAATAATCAACAATGTCTGCATCGCGACGATAGCCCCATGATTCCTTATCCAATGTCATACAATTCTCCCACTTATGAGGTTGCAAAACACCTGCATATAAAAAGTACACAACAATAAATATTTCTGTTAATGATTTCTATTTGGTTGTGTTCGGTTCAGGAAGTTGTAGATTGTTAAGTTTAATGGCAGGACCTGGATTATAGCGATCAGCACAAGTGTAATATCCTCCATGAGTGCACAAAGTATCATGACCCCATCGATCATTAGTGACAACTGTATCCTTCACGGGACTCTCGTTGTAAAGCCAAGTCAGAAACTCCTTGGATTGCCAGTATGAGTCTGGAGCTTCCCATTCTCCATCCGACCAAACGATTTCAGGCTTATAAGTGTTTACCTGAAAATTGCATTTTCATGTTATGCATACTTCAATCTGTCACAGAAAGCTAAAACTTTGATGGATTTGTACATTTTATTGCTGTGGATTTGCCTTCACCAAAGTTTGGTTTTGCTTAGTAGTGATTTGTTGGTAGATAAGTAAATAGGTATTACTATAATAGTAAAATAGGCAAGCACAAGAAATAAAAATGCAAGCCAAAAACAACAAAACAAGGTTTAAGCGCATGTATACCTACTACATACTAAGCAATTCACTAGTAGTATTAGTTATACCAAAGTGATATAGACACTTACGATCTCAAACATCTCTGGAAGAGTTTTGTACTGAACAAACTCGTCAGTTGTCAGATTATTTTTATTGTCATTCACCCAAAGAGGATTGTACCATTCGTAGAGTGAATGATAAAGGCCGAATTTCAAATCAGTTTCATTTCTGATCGCGTCCGCTAATTGACCTACAAACCAATGAACATTGATAAATATAATAATTATTATCACAAAAGTTTTATAATTATTTGCACACATAAACATAATAAAAACATGGGATGGGCTTGTTGATTGTCACTTTTGTTAACGATAGGAGTTTTTCCATTAGATCATATCATGGGATTTGAATAATGTTTGACAACTTTAATCGCTTGATCTAGTTAAAATGTCAATAGTCCCAATTGCATGAGTAATCAAATCAGTTTTAATGCTGTGCTAATAATTGTACTTTTTAACAATAACATGTAAACACATTTTCATTCCTTGTATTTACCAACTAAATCGAGAATAACATTAAAAAAACATTTGCAGACATGTGTATAGATAGGCATTGTTAAAATTGATATATAGAAAAGATTTGAAGTGATATTCAGAATTACCTAGAATGTCCTTATGTGGACCGACTACTTGAGCGTTCCAACTGAAAGCAAATCTTGATGGCCACAGTGTGTAACCTTCATGGTGTTTACTTGTTAAGACTACGTACCTGCAAGATCATATTTTAAGTATAGCAATACACATTACACATTGCATTACATAGTACAACCAAAATAATTACTTTTACAGATATACTTAGGTAATCAGTATTATGAATTTTAAATTATCATGGTTTTTAAGCAGGTAACTATACATAGTTCTAGTAATAGTATGAAAATAAAATTCTCTTACTTTGCACCTGCTCTTTTAAACAAATTAGCCCAGTGTGTTGCATTGTAGAACTCTGCTGTAAACTGTGGCCCGAATTCTTGATACGAGAAACCAGGCTTGAAATTTCCATTCATGAAATCAACGTATCTCTGCCGACCATCTAGAGTAAATATAAAGGTGTTGTGAACACAAATGACCTGATTTGTAAAGAAAATTGAGCAGACAGTTTTTGATTAGTAATTGTGAACGAAAATCTTACCCGTCCAGGATTTCCAAAACCATTCGCTGCCGAATCCCGGGACACTGTAGACACCCCAGTGAATGAAGATACCAATTTTACTTTGATCGTACCAACTCGGTAAGGGTCTAGCATCTAAGCTTTCCCAAGTCGGATCATATTTTTTGCTACCTGTATTCCGTGGATGCTCTTTTGTACCTTGAGTTGCTTTTCTTGGACTAACATCATGGTGTAGATGAGAGTCTATTTCATTTGTGTCTATGTCTTTACGTTCTAAGAATTTCTGTCTTTCTTCATTATTATAAGTTATGAAGCGACCCTTTGCTAAAATCTCCGCTACGAAAATGAGACACAACCAACCTACCACGTGAATAAAATTCATGTTGTGTACCTCTGCTAATATTACAAAGCAGTACAAATGTCAAAATACTAAAGGAATTATATTTTGGTTCTTCACGATTGCTACGTTTGAGTGGGTGCTACGAAAGTGTCTGTCAAAGCTCAGTATTTCTACTAACGAATAAAAGTTGACAAGTGAAACAAAATTTGATCTTTTATACGGTTGAATGCTCGGAAAGTCAAAGCTATTGATACGCATAAAAGAGATTGATAACAAAATACTAATACATATTAATATGTTGAACTTTGTGATTAAATATTATCATGCGATTCCATTTAGGAGTCTAAGCACGTTTATACATATTGAATGTTTATGAATTTATGAAGCATTTGATACAGCTTATGTGTATTCAGAGCAGGGCAGAGGCGTATTTATACATACTTACTGTACATACGCATTATATATTTAAGCAGGCTACAGATTATGATGTATGTAGTATTTAGGTACGTATAATACAGATACAAGACATGCACACTCACGAGTAATCTTCTTCCTTTGCTAACTTTATGTACTTAGGTATGTGTATTAATAAACAGTCAATGTCTATGAACACTGAACACATTGGCCCAATTCATGCTTGCGTTTCAAACTTACGAAGCGTATAGATACAAAATTGAAAGGGCGCGAAGTTTGATTTTATACACAATTTTCCCATACGAAAGATACGCAGCTCTGACGAGGTGTAAATATGAGAATTTGTGTAAGTTGTGTGATTGGCTCATTTGACTTCGCGCCTACGAAAACCGCCGAAAACCCGCCGACTTTTACAAAACTCTTTACGAAGCGTAAAGATACAACGCAACCGTGAACTGGGCCATTATGTTTCTAATGGACAATGAATAGATCAGATGGTAATTATAATGGTATTTCGACTACAAGTACTACTGCCTGGTATGATGCAAGCTGTTCTCATGATATTTAACACAGTCTAATAATACTACCCGTTAATGATCTATAATATGTATGTATATTTCACGTACCTAGTACACAAAATATAATCGGATGCAATGGGTTAATATACTATTTACTGTACAGCATGTAAAATTTTATCGGGTGAGATTTACTGATTTACTGGTAGTAATATTACATTTATGTGGAAGTGGGAAATTAAAGTAGTAAGAGTAAAGTAAATAAAAATTATGAAAATATACCAGATGAAGAGCTACTAGATTGTCTGGGTTTTATAATACCTCGTTTCAGAAGAGTTCGCTTCATTTCATATCTTCTATTAATAATTTTTTATGTTATTTATTTCAGTAATTGGGATTATCAGTTTGTTTAGCTCTCTATATTAGCTCATTCCAGAAGGTATGAAAATTTTAAACTATGAAAATACAATTCAGATCAATTCTTCAGGTGGTATCTTGGTTGATAACCAGCAGTCTTCAAAACCTGTCGTTTGTGTACTTTCATACGAGGACTGTAAAAACTTCCAACCTTCCTTCCCTTCGATCTTGTTGTATCACCTTCTTTAAAGGTAATGAATGTTTCAGTGGAATCTCGACCATGTCCAGAACTCACCATATTTTCATTATCACCCCCACCAGTATTTCCACTTGGAGAACCTCCGCCCCCACCTCCTGGTTTAGTTCCAGAACCACCGCCTCCTGTTTGAGTTCCAGAACCTCCTCCTCCAGTTTGAGTTCCAGAACCTCCTCCTCCGGTTGGAGTCCCAGAACCTCCTCCTCCTGTTTGAGTCCCAGAACCACCTCCTCCTGTTTGAGTCCCAGAACCACCTCCTCCAGTTTGAGTTCCAGAACCTCCTCCTCCGGTTTGAGTTCCAGAACCTCCTCCTCCTGTTTGAGTTCCAGAACCTCCTCCTCCAGTTTGAGTTCCAGAACCACCTCCTCCAGTTTGAGTTCCAGAACCTCCTCCTCCTGTTTGAGTTCCAGAACCACCTCCTCCTGTTTGAGTTCCAGAACCCCCTCCTCCAGTTTGAGTTCCAGAACCACCTCCTCCTGTTTGAGTTCCAGAACCCCCTCCTCCAGTTTGAGTTCCAGAACCACCTCCTCCTGTTTGAGTTCCAGAACCACCTCCTCCAGTTTGAGTTCCAGAACCTCCACCCCCGCTTCCTGTAGTTGGTCTGGGTGGTCGTGTGGGCTTAGGTCCGACTTCACTACCGGTACCAGCAGTATTAGAGCCATCACCTCGATCACCACCACCTGTTTGATCTGGCACAGAGACTTCAGGGCCTTTTGGCTTTACATTCTTAGCTCTTACTTCCATAGTCGTTGGAGAACATATCAGTAATGATGATCCTATCCATTCACAATTCGGCCTGAAAATTATATCACATATTAAATTAAGCTAAATATTTTCACTTTTTTCCTGAAACGAACATCTCAACTAAAGTTTAAGGTCCGATTGTTGATCCGTAATTGCGAAATAGTATTATTTATAATAAAAATGGATTAATAGTGCATAAGTACGCAGCAATAGTATCAAGAGTATGATGGCGATCGGGATTGCCATAAAGTTCCAATATGATTTCTGCTCCATCCATCATCTTAACTGTACTCGCAGTCCATTCGACGGTCGTTCGATCTAGTGCACTGTCAAAAAGACAAGGTGACACCTTAATTATATTATATTCAGCAAATAGAACCTCTACATTGGAATCTTTGAAACACATTGAATTCGATTTAGATAAAATGATTTTTTACCATTATAATAGTCTGTAATGTAAAGCATTTTATTTGTTAGTACTATACAGGTACTAATACTAACTACCTTCATTCATAATCACAATAATCAGTATCTTGTACATTAATTTACATTACTTTAGTAAATTGTGTCAGTACAGTATGGATGGATTATTTAATGAAGAAATACAATTATACAATTTTGTTAATGAGACCAGCCCTTTAACCTTCAAGGAACTCTGATGAGACTTACTCAACAAAAGCGGTATGCACGGTATATTGGTTTGAACCTTTTTGCCGAAGCACTACAAATGTGTCCCGATTTTCGGTGAGAAGATGGTCTTCTCCTCTGCTGAGAACTATTTGTTGTTTACCTACATCTGTTTTCCCACTCGTAACAAATACGGGATGTGTAGTGTCACCCGGAGCAAAATATTTTATAGAATCTGCCCCAGTCTCCTGGGTTAGAACAGTGGCATCTCCAACTACAGCATTCGCTATCGAGCTTTCTATTAGGCTAACCACTTCTCCAAATTCTCCATCGGAAATTAAGAAATGATCACAATGTGATTCATGAATTGATAAAATATATATTAGACAGAAAAGAGAAAATATATGAAGATAATTATAAAAAGCCTTCATTTTTAGTAGTAGAACTTGAACAAATTGTACTTTGTCTTTGATTTAAAGACCTTGAACGCCTTGAAGAGATGCAAAGGGTGGCTGACGCATTGCGAATACGAGAAATACTTTTTCAAGCTTAGAAAATGAGGAAGTGTAATTTGAGTTCATTTGCAGCGAGGTTTAATGTAATGAAATTAATACAACCATTTATTTATTATACGTGTTCTGGGAAATATATTTAGACAGTGAGGTTTATTTACTCAAATTATAGTTTAAGTTGTATTATACACCTAGGTATTACTTATTGGTTGATGTACATGAAATGATTGTATAGGAATTTGATGGTGTAAGAAAATGACAAAAAACAAGTTATAAGCTTAATTGCTTAATTGTTGGAGATTTCTGTATGAACAATTTATTCGAAGGTTTCCTAATTAATTGTTACATGTTATCCGATACTCTTTTATTCGCAAAGTATGAAAAAATGTTTTTAAAATTATTGTATGTCAGTCGATGCAAGTGAAAGCAAGAAATCTGTAAGGCCACAATTGAAATGAAGAAATCGAAAACTTGCAAAAATTCTTCGCAGATTTTCGGGATGTTTGACAATGGTTTCAGCACCCGTCAAGTAGATAATAAAAACGAATGTGAGCCCAAAGGTTTTCAATGAATGCCAAAATTCTTCCCAAGAACGTCTTTGTTTCAGCATTAAAATATTTAAACCTCTTTCTTTCAGTTTTTGAGAAAATAATTGGCCCTGAAGTTCATAATAGACTTTTGCAAGTTTTTCGATTTTCTCAAGATCAAAATTGGGGGCCATACTTGTAAACAGAAAGAGTGCCACATCATAAGCACTGTCGCTGTAGCCCATTATTTGCCAATCAATGACTTTGATGGAAGGATGTTTTTCGTCAGAACCAACGAGCATATTATTTTGCCACATATCTCCATGAATGAGACACGGATTTTTCTGCGAAGCTTCCAAGAAAACATCTAAAATGTGTTCAGCGTGTGGTGCTAAAGGATCTAGCATTTTTGAAATAATTTCTTGTGCAACATGCTCATCAGAAGGATTTATTTTTGAAATGTATTCATGAATTAAGTTTTTAGTTGGCTCAAACCCGTTTATGAACAACGCGTGAGCCACAAGGGGCATATCTTCATCTAAATTTGGGGCATACCATGCGGAGAAAAAGTAAATCTCGCTCAGTTTTCTTTCCTTTCTCAACTCCAGTAAACTTGAAGCTACATGCAATTTAGCGAGGAAATCCAGAGATAGATTAATTTCGTCTGTGGACAAATGCTCACTGCTAAAAGGTTTTGCTCTGAAACCATCTTTTCGCAAATCTTTCAGAATTAGTACATAGGCGGCTTCTATATTTTCCTCCATGTTTTCTTCTCGAGACTCTCCATATAAGAAAGGACACAAATATTTCTCCAAAGCTGGGATCTCTTGTAATAGATCCGGAAGTAAAGTTTTGTAAAAAGATAACTCAGCCTTATCCAATTTTTCTTGAACAACGAATTCCCTTTCCATGCCTTCCAATGGAAGGAATTTGATAATGTAGTTATGTTTTCTTGTGCTAATCCCATGCTTACAATACTCTTCAAATTCCACCCCAATCAAATTGCTAAATAGTCCGATGCCTGTGCCAACGTTTTCATCAACAGAAAGGGAATTTTCTTTAATTTTCAAATTTAAAACTGACGACAACCATTCACAAGTTACTTCTTCTGGAGTTGTCGGTATATGTGTTTGAGATTCCATATCTGTACCTAGTACCTGCAATATTATAACAATATATTACATGAATATTAATTACATGGTAAAATAAAAACTAAAAATAAGAACAGGTATAAATTGTCTTACTATACCCACTTATATGATTTTATGATTTGACTATAGCTCATAAACAAATTCGTAAAATCTTGAAATTACAGATAATACAACGAATTGGAAATATACATGAATTGCCCAACTTGTGATGGTTCACTAAAATGTTTGTTCCCTTAAGAAACTAGTGCAAATGCAAGGGGAAACAACATATTAAATTACATACTGACAACATGTAAATAATATTCAACCTGCTTACACTTAGTGCGGATAGTATGACATTATTAACAGGTATTCAGTATTGTATAAGTCTGTATTACCTATATATTGAATGTAGGTTTTCACATATTGGGTATGTATGACCTTCAGAAATAATAAGAATATGCATAGTGAATTGATGTGTAGGTACAGTAGTTATATGAAAAGTGTAAATCTACTTGCTAGATTTATACTTGAGTGATGAATGATGACCTTGCATATGCAATTATTATGTAATTGACTTTAGATGTAGTGTATAATATCCCTACAGCAATACAACCGAATGCACGATAGGTTTGTTAGTTGGTATATCTGTATTCTGTATATAGGTATTGTTGTATCTGTATCGTGCTGAAATTCAAATGACTTATAATACTATTGCTGACAAGTGCGGTATTTAACTATATACACCTACAATTATTATTGTTTGCAATAGTTAGTGTATCACAATTAGTTACTAATGTTAATTGATCTGCTACTAACTAATAACTAATAACTCTACTCATTGTTAATATTAGGTAGTCATTATACTATGTATAGCATATTACATTTATATATTTAATTTCATCTTTAATACAACAATATTATGGTTCTCCCGGATGCACCCAAACAAAGAGCATTAGTTAGTCAGACAGAGTGTCCAAGCTTAAATAATAGTTCACATCGATTTTGACTGATTCACGCATAATATGAGCTTTGTTTATTGTACATAGCACACACAAATTACACAAATCACTACAAATCAACTAATATTTTTCATTTAGGATATTGGAATGATTTGAATGGACAATTAATACCGACAAAATTAGACGTGTATTCTTGATTGTGTTTCCCTCTTTTGATCTTTACTTATTTGTTACAGCTTCCAGTAAGAAATCTGTCATACCAGCATCGAAATGTAGAAAGCGAAATACTGCATAAACTTTCCCTATCATTTCTGGATTCATGTTAACAAGATCGGCCCCCGCTACATTGAGAATGAAAAAGATAGTGAAACCATAGGTTTTCAATGATTGCCAAAATTCTTCCCAAGATCGTCTCGGTTTCATGTTTCCCACATCTAAGCATTTTTCTTTAATCTGCTCAGAGAATAGCTGTTCCTGTCGATCGTAATAAGATTTCGCTATTTTTTCTATTTCTGAGATTTTAAGGTTCGGGGCTGCATTGGTCAACAAGAAGAAACCCAAATCAATTACACTATCGGTATAACCAACGAGTTGCCAGTCAATGATTTTAATGGAAGGTTTAGTCGCGTCAGAATTCACAAGAATATTATTTTGCCACATGTCTCCATGAATGAGGCCTGGATATTTCTGTGCCCTTTCCAGAACCAGATTGTTAATGCTTCGGGCATGTGGTGCTAAAGGTTCCAGCATTCTGGAAATAAGTTCTAAGCCTTCTGCTTTGTCCGATGGATTTATATTTGTTATGTAATTAGTGACCATATTTATTGCATGGTCAAAGCCTGTAATGAACCATGTATGTGCGGCAACTTCCTTTTCTATATTTGTATTCGGGTAATACCATTCAGGAAAAAAGTCATACACTTCATTCAGTTTTTTCTTCTTCCTCAGTTCCAGTAAAGCCGCGGCTGTATGGAACTTTGCAAAGAAATCTATGGCTAGATCAACTTCTTCTTTTGACAATTTCTCGTCACTTATCCAGGGTTTGTTTCTGTACCCGTCCTTTTTCAAGTCTCGCATAACTAATATAGAATTACCTTCTATATTTTTTTCTTTATCTTCCTCAATAAAATCTCCGTATAAGGCAGGACATATATATGGTTCCAAAGATGGAATCTCTTGTATAAGGGCAGGAGCCAAGATTCTATAGAACAATATTTCTGCACGGTCCATCTTTTCACTAGTTATGTAATCGTGCTCCCTTGTATTTTTGGGGGGAAGAAATTTGACAACGCAATTGTGTTTTTTAGAATTTTTATCTTCAAACTGCGCTGCAACCACATTGGCGAGCATTCCTACACCCGCACCGACGTTTCCTTGTATTGAAATGGAATTCTCATTGATTTCCAAGGTCAACACACTTGACAGCCATTCTGCAGTTACATCTTCAGTTAGTTCTGGTATTGGAAATTTTTTTGTAGAAGAACCCATCTTTCTGAAATATTTAAATGTAATAATACACTATAAACGGTTTCTTTAGATGAGACTTCCAGAACAAGGGTTTAAAAAATGTTTACAACACATAGGTAAGTGCTTTAGATTTAAGAGTTTAGGATTTCATTTTGAAAAGTGATCCCTTACCCTGATTATGAATTTCAAAAAAATCAGTCAAATGAAACACTTTTAGTGAAAGTATATATCTTAGCGGAAATGACGTCCTTACGGCAACAGATCCGAAATTGTTCACTTAACAATATCACACCAATTCTAAATCGTTACTTGAACTGGTGAAGTGCAAGAAGGAGACTACGATTTTATTCACTTTTCACCAATATACAAAATTAAGTGATTAATTGTGTAAATTGATTGTGTACCTACCTTTACCTAGTATATCATCTATACATGCCTTTGTATAAAAAAGGTGAGTAAAAAATAGATAAATGTGTTTTATGCAGTAACATACCAATTTATCTATATAACAATTTCACAAGCAATTCAAGGGTCTTAAATATAAAATAAATGCCGAGATCTCTTGAGTTACATGTGAATTTGTATGATGATGTTGTTGATGTTATATAACTAAAATACAGTTAGGTATTACGTGAAGCTGGATGATGACGTGGTGAAGCAATGGACATGCGGGCAGGTTTAGGAAGGTTTATGCATGCTTTGTATATACATACCTACTTACATGTATGTAGGTACATGTTACATGTATAGGCATATTATAATCTACATACATACACAATTTAATTTATATTATTATTAGTATGAATACATCCCATATGATCCAATCGATTTTAACCATTCGATACAAAGAGATGACCTTCATTTTCTATAACCCACATGTCCCTCTCATGACATTTCAAGTTGATATTGCATCAAAATGTTATAAGGCATTTTAAAAAAATCTTTCACTAATTGTAAGTGAAACGGTATAATTTATAATTTTACCTGATTAATTATTGTTACAGATATTTAGACAGACAATGTAAATTACATCAAACTCATTACTTCACCATTAATGATACGTTGAATTGCTGATAGCTCATCAATCACAGTGCAGCATTCATATAATTTGGACAATTGGTACACGTGACACGTAGCCATGAATCTTATGCAACAATAAACATATTTTATATATGTATTATATGTAAGTATATATAATATGTATTTAATTGCCCAATTGCATATTATTATGTAAATACATTATAATTATGTATCAAGTGTTATGTATCAAGTTAAAGATTTTTCCACACACACTCACAGGATGTAGGAAGGTTGTTTAAGCTCAATATACTACTGAACACTCTTGAATTTGGTCTTTCGTAAGGACAATTTTAAGTCGTATATTTTTTACAAAAGAGTTGTTGAGTCGCCATTGACAGGTTTTGGCGATTTAGAGTAGAGAGACTGTGAGTGTGAATTGCAAGAAAATATAGGCTTTCTTTCAGTAATTTGCCATAGACTCATACACACCAAACGGATATTCTACACTTTAAAAATATGATGTAATGATCAAATAATTATACAGGAGCTGATTAGATAACATGAGTTAATATTTTAGTAAGTAAAAAAGCGAGCAGTACCAAGTTGTAATGAATAAGCCATTGATAGATCATGAAAACAAGACATAAAAACATAGCTAAAGTAATAGAGTATAACTCTCAATGTCACAAGCAAACCCACCTATTATCAGATCAGAAGTGTAATAAGTACTATTAAGGCGGGTGTGGATGATGGCCGTTAATTTTACCAAAAAAGCAATAACAAATCAAATATCTATTAGACGGATACT
>JAQFYB010000587.1:0-49212 GCA_034694085.1 Pogonognathellus longicornis
ATATTTTGGTTAGATTGTTATATTCGTTATTTCGCTAGATAAACTGGTTAAAAAATAAAATAATTGATAATCTACTATACTCTGTACCTACTACTAATTTACCAAGTAAACTGTAACTGAGGATTTTTGAGTAATTGGATGGTTAAGCCACACCACCATCATTGGTTCTTGACGAAGGTGATGTTGATTAAGAAATTAACGGTTTACAATTAGCAGATTCGACATGGTTTGCCTAACTGTAACTTTGTCTATAGTGAACGAAATCAGTAAGTGAATCTCAAAGCGACTCTCACATTTATTAGTGTGACCTCCTTTAGTGTGACGGAACTAGAAGTGTATCATTTATGTCATCTAGATATTCATTATTTAATTAGAAGACGCCTTGAGCTATAACCGGAGCAATTAATTTTGAGAGAAGCTACAAAACAGTTCAACTGCTTTCCTTTAGTTTACTATCGACAAGACTCATAGCATAGTTCGGTTTTAACGGAGTGAATTGAGATTTTAGAGTGGAACTGTAGAACATGCAGAGGAAAGTACACTGTAGTCAGAATCTTGTGTAGATATACAGGTAGTAAGACATGTTTACATTTTCCTGTAAGCTAGTAACATCAAAGAGACATGAAGGGAGCAGCGCTACGACACAAGAAAAAGCGTGTAGGTGTAGCGTAGCAGTTTTAACAAGTATAAAATAATTACATGAATATTGCAGAGCAGAGATACGCCAAGTATGTACTACAAGTCTTTTCTGTAAAAAAAGTCAACGCTCAAAGGAAAATTAACTTACGTGTGCCATCAAAACGTGTGGCGATCGTATCCAAAAATGTGTTCTGAGGTGCCAACAGTCCCTTCCGATTGGGCATTTTTAACAGAAAAATCGTGTGTAGTTTTTCCAAACGACAAGGGTTGAAGGTTACTCCGATCTTCTATTAGAGTAAATTGATATTTTGATATACTAGCAGTATATCATACGTAAAGATACGTATACAGCGCAAAATTGGTTCAGTGGAGAATTGGACAGAAGTTGTTGAGGATTCTGTGCAATGAATTTAATGGAAATATGGTGGAAATCCAAAATAGTGACTTCTGTTTACAGCTACAACATAGGTAGATATCTAAACAAAAAAGCATACTTTCAGAATTCAAATTTTGGACACTTTAAAATGCATACCTACTTACCTATTCATATCTAACTATAGACACCATACAATGACATGCACATGGCCGTTTCTGCTGACAGCTCAGGAAACACTACAGTGTTTCATGAGCTGTCATGTCAGCAAAAAGAGGTGCGAAAACGTACTAAACAAAATGTATTTTATTTTGCACCTACTAACGCTGCATTTCAGTTACACATTCATTACACACCCACGCAAAAGAACTAAGAAATAGTACAGTCACGAAAATAGTATGAATTGAAAAAATAACTGAATCTGTGGAAATATAGCACATGGTATATATAAAATATATCTTACTTATTCTTTCCAGTTCTAAACTTGTGAATGAGTGATTCTTGTATTTCGTAACAGATACTAATTACTATACAATTAAGATACATGTATGTCTTGTTTGTCTATATTGTGTGTGGGCACACCTGAACTGCATTATGGATCTTACCTTGCATTTCCCTATATAACCTTTCCCTAGATTCGTAATATGAATGTGAAGGCTAAGTCAGTAGTGTCCATAAGCCAATAATATAAGAATAAGCATTCATAAGCTGCTGGCTTATGAATTCCTGTTGTGTTGTTATACAGTATCTTACCTACTATACATTATACATGTATGATTAATGCAAGCACAATAAATGCTTTGTATGCATTTTGCTATGTAAGTATGGTTCGGTTTTCTACATAAAGTACTCAATACCATGATGCATTAATTTTGTACCAGTTAATTGTATAGTGGATGCAATTATTTGAGTAATGTATTGCAAAGTCTATTCATAATAGTACTACATAACTGCAGCATACCCATAAGGTTATTTTTATCACCTTCTACCTTTCAAGTATATAGTAATTAAGGAATTACTAGAAAAACGTTAATGATGCCTAGAAAAGTAACTTAGGTTAGTAATATATGTATAGGATGCACAGACCTGTATGCTTCGTAAAAGGAGAGGCCGTATTATTTGGTTGGGCTTTGTAGTGTAAAGTGTAAGGTGAAAGCATTGGTTGGGAGTTGAGGTGCTCATTGAGACTTGAAGTATAAAAGTATTATGATAAACGATTCGCAGCCGTATTGCAGACGAAGTAGCTAATTAAAGCAGTTTAAAGTCTTAGACTGTACTCACAAAGAAATTAATTACGAAACTTACCTGTTTTATGAAGTTCCGGTTACGTTTCGAGACCCAGAGAGTCAGTCTACTTATTCACACTTGAGGGAAAACAGAAATTGCTGATAGTGAAAATGTGAGTACAAACTTTTCTTCAAACTTTTTACCGTTGGAGATTCAAAATCCTTTTAATTTGTGACCATTCTCTAAACAAGTTTATATTTCGCTTTCTTCACATAATATATAGAATATCATTACACAGACATTCTAACTGCGTCAGTCATTTGATTAATATAAATTTGTGATTGTCAATGAAGATGGTGTTTATACAAGCACTTAAAACATTCTTCAGTAGTGAAACTTATAGTCCAATACTTCTGTTCTATTTCTAACACGTAATACAATTTAGTCTTTTTGTTAAACTGTGTAACTGAATTCTGGTCAATGTTAAAAGAAATTGCTGGATAACACTAATTATTTACATGAATGGTATTTCAAATTATTTACGAGTAAATCTACACATGTAAGTTATGCACTTACAGTTACATGTATTTAGAGGACCACAGAAAGCAGAATTTCAATCTGCATGTACTAATTTAATTTCAGTCAAGTATTTATTACCATGTATATAGTTGTAAGCCTTTTTGGACTTTTGCTTTCTCTTCGTTCAAATGCAAGCAGCTCTCGATTTTTACAAACAGCGGCGACCGAATTTAGTGTCAGAAGAAGCAAAGTTCTTCAGTTGCAGGCATCTGAAAGCCACCGAAGGGAACGAGCAAACTGTTGCTGATTGGAAGAACATGATTTCTAGATATTGTGATGATACAGCAAGGAATGGAAAAGAGTCTCAGAAGAAAATTGTGCTGAGAAAGCTTTCCATCGCACAGTAACAACATAAGTGTTTCACCACCTTTCTCATTTACATCTAGTTGTTGATATGTACAACAATTTCTCTTTGATAACTCAATCTCTAAAACTCCAACTTCAATTCAAAGGCAAAGGCTAATAAAGAAAAGTTAGAGTTGATACGATTCTTAATCTCCCAAAGCAATTTGCCACCGAATCGGGAGTCGGGACTAGTAAGTAGTATATACTTGCTTGAGTTTTACAATGTGAAATTATAGAATTGATAAAAACTTGATTTATTGTGGCGAATTAAGACTAGAGAGAAAATGGACACATCACATCAGGAACACAGACACAAACTGACTGATGTTGAGGTGCAGAGTTGAGTTGATTTTGTGAAGCCACCAACGAATGACTAGTGGAACATTTTGACGGGAATAAACGGGGAATAAGTGTAGAAGAGCGGGCGCTGCAACTGAGAACTTGACTCAAAGAGACTCTGTGCTTCAAGTGGCAGTGAACGAGGAGAGCGGCAGTTGAGCAGAAGGAGCTCAGCAACTCTGTAAGTACAGAGCAAGGCTCACTTGTGAGCTTAAAAGATCCATTCGGAAAGGTCCGTCCGACCACTACTGGACTTATGCCTCTACCACTGCCACATTAGACATTACTATTCCCACTTCTATCCAACAAATCTTCAATAATATCCAAAAACTCAATTCAATACTAATTCTTCCTTTCTGGAAACTGGTGGAGACTCTTTGTTTCATTGCCCAGTTTCTTTTCAAAACTCATTCATTCTACATTTAAAACTAGATATAAATAGATAAAAATTATTACTGATTAGCTTAAATTATGTAGTATAATATTTTAGACTAATGTCAGTCTCAATCTCAGCAAGTATACATACTTTTTAGAGTTATGAATTCCTGATTAATTGGTTTACACTTCCATGTAAAAGTCCAGCGAACTGACTTTATTAGAGACAATGTACCCCAACTTTCTTCTTTTTAAAAGTATGAATATTAGTATGCATGCCTACTAGATATAGAAATCGAAAGTATCAAAATTGCACTAATTCATCCAAACTTTCATCGTTTTATTTTGAACGTTTTCTCATTTATTAACAAAGTAAGCATTGACTATCTTGTGAGATAATGCTGGAGAAAAAGAGAAAGTAAATAAGACTATTGAAATAATATTATGCTGGATCTATGTAATTGTAAGTTCATCCTTTTTCTCAGAAAATACTTGATGCAACTACAACTTTTCTTCGTAATGAAAGTATTAACACTAATAAAGCTATTCTATAGTAAAGTCTATCATTGTGATTTTTTTTATAGTAAAGTCTATCTTTTGGTAGATCTACCGGCATAAATGAATTCAAGATTTTGCAGCACAGAAATGAATGAATTGAATTGTATACTTTTGTTATAAATTCATTTTATTTAATGCTTCAAACACCAACCGTAATAATCAGAACAACCATTAAATTACATTACTACTTGTATTAACATGTATAGTATGATGTTGTTTTACGTTAGTATACATAACTGAACTTAGTGATTAACGACACGACAATAAGAATGAAAACTGAACCATTTAAAACTAATTCTAACACTACTGAAACAATTTGATGTAAAAAAAATTTCTTCTATAATTTATCTAATAATGTAGTCACATACATGTAATAATTAATTTAGCATTAAGTAAAACAATAGGCGTAAACACCGCTGCTATCCGTTAATACATCAAATCTTAACATTAACAATAGTTGTTTAATTTCCTTTCTTGCTACGTCCTTTTCCTTTTTTTGGCTTTTCTATTACTTGAGGTGGAGGAGACTCCGGCATCATGTCCAGGGTAGGAGAATATGTCGGAGATGACGGAGAATAGCCCATCGTTGGAGAGGTTGGACTACAAGAAAAATATATACAATAAGAAATTGAGCTGACTTGCTATACGCATTTTTAAAGATTGAAAAGCATTTCATAAAAATAGTATTTACCTGTAACTTGGTGAAGTAGGACTATAAGTGGAATTTAAAAAATTGAAAATAATTATTAACATTTGTAAACTTTGAAATTTTTAACAATATGTAGTAAGTAATAATGTTCGTTAGTTCAAAATTCAAACCTGTATCTAGGACTCGATGGCGAGTAAGATTGTGGAGAAGCCGGACTATTGTAAGTAGGAGAAGTCGGGCTATATGTAGGACTTGTCGGACTGCAACACACAGGTTAATTATTGTTATTAATAAAGTAAATAATTATTGTGATATGTCACAATAGGAAGAAACAGTCATACTACTTTTGTAAAATGTTACCTGTAGTTTGGAGAACTCGGCGAGTACGAAGGAGAACTTGGGCTGTATGTTGGACTCGTCGGACTAAAACAAAATCATGGTTAAATGTGTTATTACATCACAATCACATTTAAGTAATAAAGATACAAAAATCGAAAATACTAAATACCTATAGTTAGGAGAACTTGGAGAATAAGATGGAGATGTTGGACTGAACGAAAAAACAAACATTTGTATTAATTAATCACAATGTTCCACTTCATTTGTCATATAGGAAAGTAATACGTAATATCATCAATGTATTCTATTATTTGGATCTATTACCTGTAAGAAGG
The DNA here is from genome assembly GCA_034694085.1 of Pogonognathellus longicornis. Lineage (NCBI taxonomy): Eukaryota > Metazoa > Arthropoda > Collembola > Entomobryomorpha > Tomoceridae > Pogonognathellus > Pogonognathellus longicornis. The sequence continues at coordinate 5,759 of JAQFYB010000587.1, forward strand.
AGAAGTGGGTGAAGCATACGATGGACTTGTAGGTGAATATGAAGGACTCGTAGGTGAATAAGACGGGCTTGTCGGAGAATAAGACGGGCTCGTCGGCGAGTACGATGGACTCGTAGGAGAGTAGTTGGGTGAAGAAGGAGAATAAGATGGACTTGTCGGAGAATATGAAGGACTCGTTGGAGAGTACGATGGGCTAGTTGGTGAATAAGAAGGACTTGTCGGAGAGTAAGAAGGACTTGTGGGAGAATAGGATGGACTTGTAGGTGAATAAGAAGGACTGGTTGGCGAATATGATGGGCTCGTTGGAGAGTATGAAGGACTTGTGGGTGAGTAGCCCGGGCTAGTTGGAGAGTAAGAAGGACTTGTTGGTGAATAGGAGGGGCTTGTTGGTGAATATGAAGGACTCGTCGGTGAGTAGGAAGGACTCGTTGGTGAATATGACGGGCTCGTGGGAGAATATCTTGGGCTCACAGGACTACCGTGAGCTGGTGAATAGCTTGGACTCGTTGGAGAATATGTTGGAGACGTCGGTGACATTCCAGGAGAGCTGAGACCAAATGCTGGTGAAGAAGGACTGTAAGTTGGCGACACACCTCCTGGACTGCCAGGTATGAAGTGATGAATTGATCCTGGGCTACCGGGACTTCCGGGCCCACCAGGAGAACGACCGGGAGAATAACCGCTGATATCGGAAGCTGCGGATGGAGAAAATCCAGGACCAGGTGTCATTCCGCTACCTATACACAGAACGCAAAACAGGAAGATTATTACGATGACGTTTCTAGAAAATGAGTAATTAAATTTTGAATGGCAAACTGAAACAGGAAAATTACCAGGCGAAAATACGTCTCCATACATCGGAGTACATCCTTGTACCCACGGAGTGGCTTGAGGGCTACCAGAGCTAGGTGTGGAAGCGGAGCCAAAAAAGGTTCCGCCGAGTCCCATCATACCATCAGGTCCTGGACCAGTTGGTAATTCGATACCGAATTTACATTTTTCTGAATCCAAGAGCAAATCAAAGCAACCTGTGCCCATGCGTGGGAGTTGCCCTAAAATAATATTTTCGGATACACCTCTCATAGGATCTACTTCAGCATGAGAAGCTGCATCCATTAACACATCTACAGTTTCTTCGAACGAGCATCTCATTAATGGACCAGTATCCTGCCTGTTGATACCGTGACGAGTGATAGCCATCAAATGACCTTTCGCTGTCATTACATCACAAAGCAAAGCTAAATGACGGTAGTTGACGTAAAGTCCATAAAATTGAAGCACCATGTTCATTTCTTTCTCCACTGACTTTCGCACAGCTTCAATTCCCAATACCTGAAAGTAATAAAATATTTTTCAGTACCACCAGTTTGATTATCTTATTTTAGATTAGTTAGCTAACCAAAACTTGACGTAATATGAGACTATTTGATTACCGTAAAAATTTCACAAATATCATTAGAATATGTTCGAATAGGGTCAACATCTCTTTCGCTCAACACTCTCATCAAGCTCGTTCCATCAGTCTCTAATAACCATTCGGCGATGGCCTTGAATTCTCCTGTATCTGTTGTAACGATACGCTTCTTTGAATCTGTCTGTGGCAAATGCATATAAACTTTTCCTATAGCTTCAATTCCTTGTAGGGTCATGTCAGACAGCATGTTAGCCTCAATGCATCGCAAAAACATATCATCTTCCATCTTATCAGCAGTTTCTTCATCTTCCGGATTTGGAGCTCCGAATTTTGTTCCATCTTCTGAATTCATGATACGGATTCGAAGAACCAATTTCTCGGCGTTGTCATCATTGAAAATACAATTCAAGTCATCTCCAAAACCAGCATTAATCTTTTCCGCAATTTGTTCCATCGTTAGCTTTTTGTCTGTCAAACATAATCGAAATTACTTAACTCATACACACTTCGGACAAACTTTTATTAAACTACATATTAAAAAAGAATTGAAATTAACACAACATAATTATCCAATGGATTAAGTTACCAGTCATTCTTTTGCGGTCCAATTCAATACGGAGTAACCAGGGAGAAATTCGAGTCGGGTCGAAATCAGGCATTTCGTAGTATACATTAACGAATTCTTGATCTTCGGAAATAACAGTATTTTGTGGATCAGGATCATAATAAATAGCTGTGTTGGCAGTCACTTTACGTAATGTGGTATGTTCTAATCTGCATAACACATTTTTGGCTTTTTCAGCATCACGAGCAGCAGCTCCCGTTAAGAAAACGGTAAGTGAAGGAGCTTTAGGTTTTTTACTGATGTTGATAATTTCCTAAGGTAAATTAAAATTGTTATATGATCTTCCCGTGTTACATTTGTGGCATCAATTCCGCTTGTTAGAGTAATGCCTCCCAGATATTTACAAATGGACATGATTTATAAATATTATAATATTCGTAGGTACCTTTAAACGTGGGACACCCAACGTTACGTTTTTGGACGACACACCGGCAAAATGAAAAGTATTCAGTGTCATCTGAGTAGCTGGTTCTCCCAAACTTTGAGCAGCCAAGGCGCCCACCATCTCACCAGGTTGAACTTGGGCTTGCTGAAATCTAGTCTCAACTTCACCAATTAACCACTCAAATGCTTCCGAGGACAATCGGAATTCTTCCGCAACTCTTTTCGTGCAAAGGGTTGAGCGAACCAAACATTGGAATAATAGCGTTGCGTTTGCATTGGCTTGTTTTGAAAGCCGATCTTCTCCAACCACGATAACACATTTTTTCAATAAATCCTCGACTCCTTCAATAACTCTGACAGGATTCAAATCTGTCGGAGCTCGTTTATTAATATGAAAGATTTTTTGTACATTCCAGATCATTCTATTAAGATTGCAGGGTAGTACGACCTTGTTTTCTCCGGTAGGAAAGATCTAATATCAGAACGTACAAATTATAACTTTGTATGTAACTTAACTACTTACACAGCAATTATTTCATACATAGAAGAAAACTGCGATACAGTAAGATAAGTTAAATAGTGTTTCATCTACACACCTGTCTCAACACAGCACGGTCTTTTTGTAAAGCTTCCCATTCTTTTTCAATCGCAGAAATAACTTCCCCAGATCCCATAATATCACGCATAACTTCCTCTGTGAATACCCGACGCAAATACCGTTCGTTTGTTGGATCAAATTTGAATTTCGACTCGAAAGAACGATTTGATAATTTCACCGTAGGCAAAGACTGAAACTCGACCTGTACTCCATCAAGTCCATCCTCACCATACCTAAATGAATCATACAAATAAGGATTAGTATAACTGTACAATAACATTGCAAGAAAAATTACAACCTTAGGTGAGAATAGGGTGAGAAGGGTGATAGATAGAAATGTAAATATCAAAAAATATTGATGTGGTGTGGTATACAAGTAATGTGAAAACTAAACGATTTACCTCAATTCAATCAACTGACCCACGGAGTTACGCACCGTTCCATCATAATGAATCATTACAGACTCCATAGCCTTGATCAAACGTCTCTGAATGTACCCGGTTTCAGCTGTTTTTACAGCCGTATCAATCAAACCTTCACGACCACCCATAGCGTGGAAGAAAAACTCGGATGGAGTAAGCCCAGCCAAATATGAATTTTCAACGAAGCCTCTTGACTCAGGACCATAATCATCTTTTATGAAATGTGGAAGCGTACGCTTTCGAAATCCAAAAGGAATACGTTTTCCTTCTACGTTTTGTTGACCCACACAGGCAATAACCTATAAACAAATATCTTGTGTCATTCAAACATATAAAGATTACAAAAAAATCTTTATTACTTAAATAAATGAGGCGAATATGAGGACTTTGTTCATAAATACAAAGATAGTAACCTGAGAAATGTTAATGTTTGAACCCTTGGAACCAGCAACCACCATAGCTTTTAAGTTATTGTATTCTGTCAATGATTTCTTGGCTGAACCTCCAGTCTTGTCACGAGCGTCATTCAAAATTCGATTCACTTGATTCTCAAAAGTTTGACGCAGAGTATTACCTGGAGTTGGCTCTAATTCCATGTTGTGAGCCTTTTGGATAACTTCTATGACATCCTCTTTAGCTTTCTTAATTGTCTTTTGAATTTCCAAATATGTACTAGGATCAGCAATAGTATCACCAATACCAATGCTATGACCTAAAGTCAATTAAAACGTAAACGTGTATTATGTTCTGAGAACGTCTAAAAATGTATCCAAGTTAGATAGTTGTATTCTACACTACAATAATGAATAATAATGATTGATGCATTATTACCTTCATACATAAGCCAATTGTTGACGACAGTTTGAATATTTCCATAAAACCGACCAGCGACCTCATGACCCAATTCCACCATACAAATATGCAGCAAAGATCCGGCTGAAGTACCAAGCGTTTTTTTGCAAAGAATTCCCATGATCAGCTGACCGTGTTCTACCATGACTTTTGTATCCCCAGGGGAAATCCATTTGTAAGGCCCGTCATCTTCATCATCCGGATGAGTTGCATGAGTACGAATTAAATTTACGTTTCCAGGAATAATTAAAGTGAAGAGTTGTTTGCCAGTCCAAAGAGGCTTTGGTTTATAAATAGTTGGTTGTGGCATTTTTCCATCCCAAATAGGCAAAAACATAAGAAGGTTCATCATTTGTTCCTAAAATCAATAAACAAAAATATTTCTTTCATTAAATCAATCAACATAATATCTTAAATATAGCATGATATCATTTTTGATATCAGAAAAAAATTGGAGTAATATAATATCATCGATATTCTCATTTAGAAGACTCATCACTAGTCATTATTTCAACTTCTGATAAAATAGAAATACAATATAATCAAATCACCTTATCCAAAAATACGTCACGTTTAGTCATTTTCCTCACACCCGTCAATGTGTCTTGTACAATACCCATGACTGGTTTATTGGCCTGTGGAGTAATAATCTGCCGAGTTGTGATGTGCAAATTTTCCACTTCTGCTCTTGTTTCCATCGATTGTGGTACATGTAAATTCATCTCGTCTCCATCAAAATCAGCGTTATAAGGTGATGTACAACTGAGATCAACAGGTATAATTACATTAATAAAATTGTGAAACAACCGCACCACTATTGTAAGTTCCTAAAAGTTTTAATCACCTCAAATTGAGCCTAAAAGTAGACCACGGTAAAACTTTGACTCGATGCCCCATCATAGACATTTTATGTAAAGTAGGCTGCCGGTTAAACACTACCAAATCTCCATCCCGAATATGACGCTCGACCTGTAAATATCATTTTTATATTTATAATATGAAACTGAATTGCATGCGCAACCTTAAATATACTTACCTATCTTAAATTCTACATAGCTCACCTTATAACCCAGTTGAAGATGTAAATCAGAAGGTTTAGGATGAAATCGTAGATCGATACGATCTCCGTTTGAACGGATGATGTACTTAGCGCCAGGATATTGGTTATTTCCTCTTCTCACTAACTCTGACATTCTGTACAACAAACAAAAATAGTATTAATGAAACATGTCGACCTAAAAAATCAAAGAAAGAACAACATGCCTTCATTGAAACTCGTTTTAATTTAAATCAGAAAAAAATTGGAGTAAATTAAATATCATTGATATTCTCATTTATAAGATTCATCATTATTAATTATTTAAACTTGAAAGTAAGGTAAGATACAGTTACATCATAAACTTACTTATCAATATTGAATGGTGTGACGATTTCTGGAAATGTCAAGTTTTGTGCAATAGATCTAGGCACTCCGACTTGATCAATACGTAGATTTGGATCAGGTGTAATAACAGTACGAGCTGAGAAATCCACACGTTTTCCCATCAAATTTCCACGAATTCTTCCTTCTTTTCCCTTCAGTCTAGCTTTAATTGCTTTTAAAGGTCTTCCAGATTTTTGCATGGCACGAGGAAGACCAGGCATGTCGTTGTCTATTAAAGTTGCTACATGAAATTGAAGCATCTTAACGTTCTCCATAAGAATATGAGCCGCGGCACCCGACTGTTCATTACGCGCTAATTCATTGTTTGCTTTGATGATATCTGAGAGTTTGTGAGTTAAATCGTCCTGTAATGATACAATTTACATCTTAATAATCACTTTTAATGTTTGGCACGTTATATAACATAGATTGCAAAACAAAACTTCAAAATTAACTAGCCGAAAAGCCAAAAACAAAACATCATGGTACAATTCATTACTTGATTTCGAGCCGATCCATACATGACTACAGCAGGTCGAACAGGTAACGGTGGAACAGGCAATACTGTCACAATCATCCAATCTGGTCTAGCAAACTTTGGGTCCATTCCAAGAACATAACATTCATCATCTGGAATATGTTTAAATATTTCTACTACTCTTTCAGCAGTAACTATCAGTTTTCGCTCTTGGTCATCCTCATTAACATGTTTCCATTCTGCAACTATTTCTAATCCCGTTCTTTTATTTTTGGGTTGGTAGCGACCACAGCCTCCATGACCACTCTTTTTTGCCTAAAGTATGTAAATTAAAACATTGTAGTCACACGTCCGGATCACTTACATACGAATGAGTAAACTTGAACAGATCAGAAAAAAATTGGAGTAATTATACATTTCATTGATATTCTCAATTAGTCGATTCATCATTTTTAGAAATAATACAATACAATCAATAAAACGCTATTTCAAACAAGAGAGAAATGACAGTTTTACTATTTGCTTTGTATAAGGATATAAAAAATAGTTATTGCTGCTTACTTGAAGTGTATTGCCGTCTTCTTCTGCATTCGCGTCCATTTCATCCCCACCTTCGCAAATGCTTTTACCTTTGCATAAGTCATATACAAAAGCCAGACGACGCCTAGGTTGACCTTTCGTTTTTAAGACGATTTCCCTAATTTTTGGATGATTTGGAGATACTAACATCTTAGAACAAAAAAAGCAGACACATCGAAGTATTTTTATGGTTTTAGTTAAAAATCCAGCATGGAATACGGGCTTCGCTAAGTCAATGTGCCCGAAATGTCCTGGGCACTCGGTCATATTGCCCGCACAAGTCTGACATCGAGAATTTCTGTCCAATACTCCTTGTCTAGGATCCATCAAACCACCCAACTTAGGTCGCCCTCCTTCATAAATTTCCGGAAACTTTATCCCTCCCTCTGTTACTGACATACGACGCTGAGGAAAACACAAGTAAATAATAAAATTAATAAATATATGGCTAGAACTTGCACGTAATAGTTTTTTTCGTTATCATTGTCAGTTTTAAAAAACTTAAAAGGATGTTTTACGATTCACCCAAGCGGAGAATTTACATTCGCATAGCGCTTATCTTTTTACCTAACTTGAAAGCCTCTGGTTCAAAATTAATTAATTAAATTACTCTTCGAGCTGAAAAAGAGAACTGAGAAAGAGTGAATGTGTATGAACTACGATTGAGAATAAAAACGTTTGACATACGACTAGGTAAATAGGTAATTAATTACAGTAATTAGGTATTTAAAACGAGAGAATTTTAGATCAATGGCACAGACAGATGGCACAGGAAACTTTAAACTAATGTTAAGAGACTAAATTCACTCAACGTCCAACAATTATTGCCACCATGAAACTTATTTACTATAATTACATTACATGCCGATAATATTAAGTACTGCTATAATTTTTTTACCAATATGGCATTAATTTTTTAATACAATGACGATGTACTTTATGCAAAAAATATTGGGTATGTTGCTGTATTTATTTACATGTGTCCAAATGTTGATTCTTTAACATAAAATATTTTATGTTAAAGTAGTAGAGCAAAAGGTTACAAATTATTTAATTTGTAACCTTTTGCTTTACTATTTTACGTCCTACATTCAACATTAAAATGTCATATTTCGTCAAATTAAAGACATTTGAATTTCACTACTGATTCATTAAATTGCAACAAGTTTGGTTTAAAAATGACAATGCCAGCCCGCATTTTCAACATATAACACTGGACCCATCCCCTACATGGGGAAACTGGAAAAACTAACTTCACGAAAAAGTTTTGAACCAGGAGCTTTCAAATTAGGTGAAAACAAGTGTTTTGCGATTCTTCGCTTGGGTGAATAGTAAAATAAACCGTCACTTACGATTTCATCCGGAGACAGTATTCCAAACTGAACTCGTTTCACCGTCCTCAGAGGAGCACGGGAATCACTCGACATTTGCGCCATTGTTAGTTTTAATCTTAATTAACCACAAATCCGGAAAATCTGGGGTACACCACCCCGCCGGTTCGGGCAGACGAAGCTAAAATGAGCAAGCCAAAGTATTCTGCAAACAAACAAAAATATTTTCAATTTTAGCCACTCGGCAACTATTCGCTATTTCTAATATCTAAAGTACAACGTAAAGAATGATTACTATTTAATATACGTAATATCAAAGAAATTATTCAACCATTAAATTGTAAATGAACTTTGAACTTGTAAGTTGAAAGTTACAACAATAGACTTGAACGCACGTTACTCTTCAACAAACAAACAACCAGATGATTCTGATTTCAAATTACCTAAATTGTATGATGAATAAGAAAAAACTCTATTTTAACATCTAACTATTAACTATCAACAGGATTAAAAAAAACGAAGTAAGTTATAATTTATTGTAAGCTGCTGAACGGTTACTGACTGTAAATAAAAATTGAAAACAGACAATTTTGAATTTGAACAATGCACTCCCCAAAAGCTGATAAAATCGATATACAACTGACAACATTAATTATAAACCATTGGCTTTATAAACGAGTACAAAATCAAAATTACTGTCATTATCAGATCAACCCACAACCCAAGAGTGAAGAGTCCGAGAGTCAACAAAAATATGTCCAACGATTTTAATATCGAAATATCTTTATTTTTTTAATAGTAAAAGCCAAGAGAACTGGTGATGCATATTCGTTGTTTTGTAACTGCTTACTGCAACAAGCCATAAGCATTTTATAAAAATACAAAATAACTCTGCAATAACAACTAAACGCTTAGAGAAAGTTACTTAAAAGTAACTTAATTTTAACTTATTGCAACATTTGACACTTTCATTTTTTACATAAATATGATCAGAGTATTTACCTGTGGTTACACGAACTACAATTCAAAAAGAAATGTTCAAAATTTGACTGAGTTTTCAAAATTGAGAAGGTTGAAGCAGTTCTGCGTATCGCATTCGGAACAAGCACAAAACAGAAATGAGCGAGAGCTGCTGCGGTGACCTTTATTTATGCCTCTGCAAGCCTAGCACGCAGTGAAAGAGATATGGACGAACGAACTACGTCCTCCCTTCGTCCACTCTCTCAGCACAACAACTAAAACCAAGGAACAAATCAACGAACGTAATCGGCCTTCGAAGTTACTACAACCAAAGAACAATCTTCGCAATCGCAAACTCGATCCTGTAGGGAATCGCACCTTGGCATATTCACAAATAATGTCGGCAATGTTTCTTGTTTAGGTTTCCGGGACTGAAACTACATTTTTTTGGATCAGTTAATTGTACATTGTACACATAGTTAGTGTCAGTCAATACATACGGAGACCGGTTTAGCCCTAAAGATGATCAAAATCAAATACAAAAATTCAACGAAAATTATGAAAATTCTCCAATATATAGCTAAAATGTAGCTGAAAATGGCATAATCATAATTTCTTGAACATGGCTAAATAATTATTATTAATTTTTATATTAAAAATGAAGGCCTACACTACACAATTACATTTAATATAAGTTGAACAAATTAAATGCCCTGAGGGTGAGAGGGCATATTGATGATATTGATTAATTATTACATAGAACACGCCAAGGCCGAATGGAGAAGTCGATTGGGGCGGGGCTAAGTCTAAACATGATGTTCAAATGTGTCAAAATCGTGAGGAAAATTTAAGCAAATTTTTGCCAAAATCAGCGTATGTGTCAAATTCGAGCCTAGCGCTAAAATATTGATTTGTTTGGGGACTTAGGGAGGATAGTTGCCCGTTTGCCCCCGTATAAGGCTATGAAACACGCCATAAACAATACAATTATTAAAACACATTTAAAAATAGCACATTTAAACGAATTTTAAGCCAAAACCTTTTGTCACTAAAAAAAATTAAGACTTTATTATTAAAGGAAATTCGTACATACCCCCACCCCCTTGAGTGATGTATTGTTTGTGTTGTATGTTCCTTTAGTTTAGACTATGAGTCATAATGACGGAACCGAACCCGAATTATTTAGCGGAAATTGAGGAATTGGAGAGTAAAGAATGAGTTGATTGTATTTGGGCGCTGTTGTATGGGAAAAGATGTATTTGGTTAGCGCTTGGTGGCGTGTGGAGAAAGAGAGTGACGGGGACTGTGGACGAGGAACGGAGGAGCGGATTGGAGTTCATTCATTGGTGTATGTGTGGTGTGTAGTTGTAGTGTAAAATAGTGAGTCGAGTGAAGTAGTGGAGTATGACAGAATGACGGGGACCGGGGACAGTCAACAGAGTCGGCCGCAAGCTGATTGTATGAGCGACTGAAAAAACCGAATGTTTTCATATTCACTTTACTCGCGTATATCATATGCATCACAGCTATATCCGTGCTTTACATTTACATCCAGCAGATTCTGAATTGGATCTGGGATCGCCGATTATTAATTAGTTGTTGTATGTATATTAAAAATATAAAATAGACTAATCATTCTTTTAGTGTGTATGCCTTCAACTAAATCCAACGACGTAACGTATTTGCCGTCAGCAACAGTGACGTGATTTTAAGTTCTTCTTGTATAAATGAAACAAAGTATTTTCTATCGGTATTCGGTGTTGTTTAAATTCGATTGTAATTACTGTCAAAATTAATGGTAAATACTCATTATAATATCACGCCGCATTTTATACTATGTAAGTAGTAATCACGTTATGTGTAATCCCATTAAAAAGTAGGAAGGAAGGAAGTGTAAATATCACTGTCAGGCTCATTGCTAAACCAAGTTAGGCATCAGGGTGTCAGTTAGGACAGAAGTATTGTTTATTTCATAATTTGAAGAAAAAAACTACATTTTTTAATTTTATTACCCATTTTAGAATTATTTTTAATGTCACAGGCAAGTAAATTTTTTTAGTTAGTTCAGTTACTCACAATGAAATGTTTACTGTTTAGTGTTGAATCCAAAGCTGAATGAATGTTAAATGTTGGGGTAGGGTCCACTTTTGACTTTGACTGTCAACTGTTTTGTTGTTTGTTGATAAAGAATTACAACTTCTGTCAGCTGCTCTGGTGGTGTCTGCTATTGTTGACTGTTTAATCGATTTGTTTTCTATTGACTATTGTCTGTTAAGAAATTTCATGTTAGCACTTCGAACTGCACAGACGGCAGTACTGTTTATTTATATCGTTTGCAAAATTTTACAGTTCTTGAAATTCTATTCACTATTGATTAGTGCTTTATAATAATGTATTAATCTTTTGTATAATTTATAATAGTTTTATCAGTTATTTTATTTATCAGTCAGCCAAACTATAATCTGTAATAACATGTATTTAAGAATGGCCATTAATAGTTCATAATTATTAATTAATTATTTTATACTTTTTTTATCGTGTCGTCTTTACTTTTAGATAACATTAAACTGAAAGTTATTGAACATTTAATTGAATATCAATTGAAGTTGAGACTGAGAGTGACTGTGGACTGTGTGGACTGTCAAAATTGTGAGCCGACAAATCGTTCGGCCAGTGGAAAGAAAAACAAAATTATATAAATATAATTAATTTTCGGATTTTATTACGTAAGTTTCCCAACTTTACTTTTACATACAGTTCTTTTCATAATTAAAGTAACGAACTCAGAAGGAACAACAACAAGGAATTACCATATATTTTGTTAATAGTAATAACATTTTACAATTTTCGCTACACTCATAAATATATTGTAGTAAGAGAACTGGAAACAGGTTTTCAACATGTCCATCATTTTATCACATTTACTCTACTTATATGTAAGGCAACTCAAATGCATTTAGGTTGTAGGTAAATACAAGTTTTGAGTTTATTAATAGAATAATTGATATTACACATTACACATTCTTAACCTTACATCAGCATTAGGATAATCAGGAACAGTAGATATCTTATTTATACAATAAAAGTAAAGTACAAGTAATTTGATTGCTAACGTACATAACAATTTGTTTTTGTTTCCAGGTAGTTGATGAAATTGGTCTCGTCTTATGAATTCACCCTTCTGTTGAGTAATGAATTTGCTCCACCCATGCATTGTTGTCATGAAGCATGACAATTAAGTTTGGTGGACAGGAGTTGCAAAGGGATATTAATATCACACAAGTTTCACAGATTAATTTGGAAGATTTTGTTGAGCCGGTTACGGAACACCAGTCTGCAATGTCTGAATCAGTTCAGTCTCCATCAATAGAAGAGGTAAATAGAATGTATTTTTTGTGTCACGTTTAACTCTGTTATCATTTTGTTCTGTATATTCATTAGCTATTATGTATGTGAGATAACAATAAATATTCTAATGCCCATTTAGTCATATTCGAGTTTATGATTATATAGAAACTAATTTAACTAATATTTTATGGTGTTTTCACATTACAGGCCGTGGAGTCCACTGACCGCAACAATGAAATCGCAGCAGATACTGAACCAAAGACAGAAATCGTAGAAACTGGGTGTGATCCTGACCAAATTACACTTAGTCAGTTAAACGGCCAGTCTCCTAAGTATACTTCAGACGGTCTTAGTCAAATTAAATGTGAAGACTATGAAACCTCGTTATGTACTGTCCGCAAATGTACGGCATTGGACGGAATCGATCAGTCTATAAATGATGAAGAAGATGACTTGTTGGTTCCTTTTCCAATTGCTGAAATGAGTCGGTTAGATGAAATGATTTCTAATCCCCGTTGGGTTGTTCCTGTTCTTCCTGGTGGTCAGCTGGAGATCCTCTTAGAAGCATCAATTAATCTATGCAAAAAAGGTAACCTTTTAAAACGTATTTAGAGGTGTTCATAAATCTTGTGTAGTCCCGTAGTCGTAGTCTGACAATGACTTAATTTTTGCAGGACTGGATACCAAAAGTGAACCTTGCCAGCGGTTTTTTAGAGATGGGCTCACAATTTCTTTCACGAAAATTTTGACTGACGATGCCGTTTCAAGTTGGAAACCAGAAATTCATAAGTGCATATTAAAAAATTCAGAACGCCTTGTGGATTTAATAATTACAAAACTTAATCAAGATTGGTTTCCACTACTGGATTTAATGGCAATATTGTTTAACCCTTCAAACAAATTTCACTCTTTCAACGCATCACGTCAACCAGAGAGTTATTCCTTGGAAGTTCCCTTAGCAGATGACGAACTATTTGCCAGACCTGCAGAAATACGGCTTTGTAAAGGTATGAAATATTAATATATAGAATTACTCTATCAAGATTTAAAACTATAAACATGTTAGAAACTGACAATGAACAACAAAATTTTTAATACCTAGGTTGGTTGGTCGATTTATTAAATCGCTTTGGAACACAAGGAGGGTTTGCTATGATCTGTGAAAGATTTCAGAGCCAGACTCCTTTGTCAGTTAATCTTGTGTATTGCCTTATTAAGCCTTTTGGCCAATGTCATGATTTTTTGACAAGGCACACGATCCAAAAATACTTTGGACCTATTTTGGTCGCTGCTCCTCAATTTTTGGAAAATTTAAGTGATGATGACCTTAAGAAAGAGACTGCAAAATCTGACATTATTTCAAGTATTATTAGAAGTTTGAAGTCGATTCAAGGAAGGTTTTCAGATAACGAAGAACTAATGAGAAATTTGGAAATATTTCGATTACGAATGATTTTGCGAATGCTCCAGGTTTGTGTTTTTATTTAACTCAACTATACTGTTGTTATCCTACGTACACGCACATAACAAAGCGACAACTAATTGAAATTGTTTTATTTCTAGGTTTCATCGTTCAATGGTAAGATGAATGCCTTGAATGAAATCAATCAAGTTGTTCAAAATGTTACATCCCATTACCCAGCTCATCATTATCGAATGGAGGATGGTGAATATCTGACATCGAAAATAATAGCAGAGTGGTTTGCAGAAAATCAGGTTTTGCAAATAGTTCTAAGAGACTCTCTTCATCAACCTCAATATGTTGAAAAACTAGAAAAAATACTACGATTCATTATAAAAGAAAGAAGTTTAACTTTGAAGGATTTAGATGACATTTGGGCTGCTCAGGTACCGGGTTCACATTAATAAAATTAAAGCTTTACCATTCTGGAACACATGTGAGGGTTAATGTATTAATGTAATCAATTGTATTATTTTAGGTCGGAAAACATGATGCAATTGTTAAAAATGTGCATGATCTTCTGGCGAAACTAGCATGGGATTTTAGTCCGGAGCAATTAGATCATCTTTTTGAATGTTTTCAAGCAAGTTGGACTACAGCAAATAAGCGTCAACGAGAAAAACTGTTGGAATTAATTAGAAGACTTGCTGAGGATGATAAAGATGGAGTAATGGCCTATAAGGTTCTTACCCTATTCTGGAATTTGGCTCATTCCAATGAGGTGCCCACGGAAATTATGGATCAAGCTTTAACGGCCCATGTTAAAGTATTAGATTACAGTTGCTCTCAGGTATTACAATTGAGATAATAATTGGAGGAAAATATTCCCTACACATATTTAACTATTTATTAATTTATATGCATTTTGTTCCATCATATTTCAGCAACGCGACAATCAAAAGTTTCAGTGGCTCAACAAAAGCATGGATCAACTAGTGGCGGATGACGTTGTTTGGGTGATTCCTGCTATGAAACATATGCGAGAGATATTCTCACTTTACCCAGAAGGACAGTCTAATCATAAAAACGCATCAGCTATATATCGTCCACATGTTATTGGCAAAATGCAGCAAGAAAGACAGCTAATTGTCAAAGTTTGTGACTCCCTTAATGCATACATGGAAGAAGTTCGCAACTATGTGAAAGGTTAGTGCCAGTATTACAGCATTAGATAGTGTAGCATTGAAAGATTTTCATTACTTTTTATAAAACAGAAAAGTCACCTTGCGATCCGCATAACGTTAAACTGGATGGACGGTATTCCCACCTCGACCAAATAAGAGAACGTCTAACATTCTTAAGATTTTTGTTAAAGGTATTAATGAATCCTCCCGATTATGCAGCGCTAAAGGTCGAAAGAGAGTAATCTTCAGTTATAATTTTTATTAAAATGTGTAGGATGGTCAACTGTGGTTGTGTGAGGATCAAGCAAACATGATCTGGCAATGCTTGGCGGAAAGTCCTGCGTTTCCATCAGATCGAGAAATGTGCTTCGAATGGTTTTCAAAACTAATGGGAGATGACCCAGATTTAGATCCGAAATTTACTCAACCGTTTTTTGAGAGGAAAATTTTAAACTTTGATGCTACCCTGCTTACAGAAAGTGGAATGGAGTAATTCATTTAAATTAAACTGTCTTTCTAACATTAAAGAACAATTAATATTCATTACGTTATGTTTTTCGCAGTTGTTTTGAGCGTTTCTTCAAAGCTGTAAATGTTTGCAATAAAAAACTGTGCGTCAAGAGAGAAGACGTTCTAATGGATGATGTAAGAAAGTTACATTTACTGAAACGAAGGATATTGTACACAAAGTATTTTCAAAAGAATAATGTGTTAAACTATTAAAACTATGAATTGTAAACTTCTTAGATGGAGCTTATTGGTACTGACTACATATGGAGGGTAATATTATCTGGCAGTGAAGATATGGCAACTCGGGCAATAGGATTTTTACGAACCATCTGTACTGCTCTTGGACCGAATTTGATGCCTAATCAAGTGGATGTTCATGAAGACTTCATTAGTTCTTGTACGGATCGCCTTAGAGCTTCATACGACACTATTTTGGTTTTGGAGAAAGACAAAGACTCCACTAACCGAGTGCGTCAGGAAGTTACCAGAATGTGCCGTGTTCTTAGAGTATTGCTTGAATACATAGTCGAATGTGACTCTGACTATGGAGATGAACGAGCGTTCATTCCTCTTTACAGGTAATATTAGTCAACAGAAGTTTGTATGGTAAAACAAATAATCTTATTAATCATGAAAAGTTTACATTTCTATGTTTTTAATATAGAGCTTCGAGGGGTAAAAACTTTAGCATCTATATACGTTTTCCTAGTCAGGGAGGCAGGGGATATGATGATATTGAAATTTTTACCCATAATAATGAGACCCCAGCTGGGCTGCGCAGACAGGTATATAATATGGCAGTTGCCGATATACCCAGAAGTATTTTGTACCATGCTATACTATTGATGTATATGATTTAATGCGAATTGCATTTTTCAGATAATTCGTCAATTAAAGGAGCACACTCAGACTAGTTCTGCATTTAAGCTGGACTTATTTTATAATGGGGAAATCATTGATTTATCGGAAGATAGGCGAACTGTTGCCCAATTCGGTCTCCGCGACAAAATGGTTAGCATAATTTTTTATTGCTTTTTAGATCCTAGGTGGTACAAGATAATGTTGCAGATGGCAGATACTAAATGCATGATAATGATAATTGATAAGCATTTTTGCTAATTTTTGTATTTATGTAGTTGATGCAAGCAAAACTCGTTCAAAATAATGTTACCAATTCACCGGACTCAAGTGAAGAAAGTTCAGGTGGCTCACCGAACCATTTTACAACGGGAACGGATGGGCCCAATATTGAAGCTGAAGAATCTTTGCCTTCTGTGGTGAGACAAGAGCTACTCTAAATCCGTGATTGTTGTTGATAATTTTATATTAATACATTTATGATCTTAGATGATGTCGATGGATGAAAAACGAATGGAATTTTTATGTTTGCTTTGTGGCCTGGGAGCTAACATTGCAGAAGAAAGACTGCGAGAAGGAGCTCGGACTCTTTTATCTGTCCTTCCTCCTTGTCGTCACACCGGGAAAGCCTTAAAGAATGCTTTCCTAGCGCCTTCAGCAACTGTGAGCGAAAAGAAGTCATACAGCTTTTTATTCAATGCCGAACCAGCCTTTGTTCTCTACCGACTTGAGGTAATGCTTTGTCTAAACAATTATTTATTTGTGTGATATTTATTCCCAAAATAATAATATGTTGATTGTTAAGGTCCTCTATGCGCTCCTGTTTCCTGCAATGGGACCCGAGTCTTCTGGAACTTTAGAATTATTACATATATTTTTTGTCTCCGGTGGAGCTGGAATGGTTGTGGAAATGCTTACAAAGAATAATTTCATGCCACTGGCTGATGTTGCGACAAAAAGGTCTGCATATCTAGCTGTACTGAAACTTACAAAAGCCGTATTGACGGTGACATCTCATCTGGTGATTCGCTACGAGTCGGAAGCAAATCATATTGGACCTGACAGGCTTAGAGTAATTAAAGAAGCAGTGAGCTCTGTGCCCAGTCCATCGACTGAAGTTATTTTGAGACGAATTGCAGACAGAATATCTTCGTCCCTTTTCATTTATATCAAGTCTAATTCTAGTGAGTTGTATACAGAAGGTTTGCGAAACCTTTTAAGTGCAGCTATTGAAGGAATTTTACCAGACATTGAAACGATCAAGTTAGTTATCCGTTTAGCAGGAGCCACTGCCTTAGGTTCACTGCAATATTTCTCTGCAGAGCAGCATCAGGCCAACCGAGAACCAACTGATGATGACATAGCAGGTATTTTATTTTAATTGAACTATATAGCTAACTGAGATCATTATTTAAATGGTAGGAATTGAATGGTAATGCATTATGTTAATTGCAGTCTGTGAGGAAGCTCTTGAAACTTTGACACTAAGTTTTGTATTGAATCCTGCTGCACTTGATCAAATGATTGGCGACCCCAGTTGGAAGGGATTTCTTCGCCAAGTACTTTTTGACACACAAGGACGTACCATTCGTTTTATAGCGAACGAACAGTTTTACGTCATAGCCACTAAATGCACTGGCAATCCGAATGTGTTAACATTCTTTATAATGTTCCTGTTTGAGATTGTGCAAACTCTAGTCAGGGAGCTGCCACATCACTCAAGAGATGTATTTCATTTACTGTGCAATTTGCTCAGGTATTCGCACAGTTTTGGCATCCCCCTGCCCAAGTATGATCAGCTATTAAATACAGAAATCGACTGGCTTCGGCAAGCTAAGGTAATTAATAATTCGACCATCTTGTTATGTTGCCCAATTTTATCGATCCTTTAATCTTGTTAGTTGAGTAATGTATTAGGCAGAAGCAGAACCCAGTTGAGCCAATGTTATGGTCAATTTTTTAATTTACAGGAATACATCAAACTTAATGGCGAAGGATGCATTCAAGAAGATTTATTGGAAGGTCATATCTGTGTTGCTAGAGAATTGACATGTTTCTTGAGTCAGGAGAAAAAATATCAGTTGGGATGTGATCCTCAAGGAACTAGTACATCGTTAATACGGGTATGAACCTAATTGTGTGATTTGTTGTACTCTGTCGGATGTTACAGTTTAAATGTTAAACTATTGTAATATGTGTTATAATTAGGAAATCTTGGAAGAATTCGTGTTTCCTTGGTCTAAGGCTCATTCTGCATTAAAGCGATCAGGAGAAATGCCTTCAGAATCTCCCATTCAAATTTGCTCAACCCCTATTACACAAAATGCGATCCTAGATCTAGTCGTGTCTCTTTGCACAGGATGCATTCATAATCTAAAACTTACTGTGGAGATTCTTACTCAACTTTTTAACTACTCTAATGGTGAGAAAAGTTTAAATTCTTTGCTTGATATAGGGAAACGCTTAACATTTCGTTACTAAAATCTATTCTATAAAAATGTACAGATGGAGACGGAGTTTTAAATGAATGGGAGTATATCCCACCTGTGGGAAATCGACCGATGGGAGGATTTGTTGGACTTAAGAATGCCGGTGCAACTTGTTACATGAATTCAGTGCTCCAACAATTATTCATGGTAGAAAATATTAAAAGAGGTGTGCTTGGAGTGGAAGCATCAGACTCAGATCTGACTGAAGATGTAGCTGAGGATAGTGTCTCTGGTCCAGATTCTGATGCCTTGTTGCCGCTTACAATTTTAAGCAATTCGTCAGAATCAGGTGTTGATACAACAACGGATGACCGGAAATCGTACAATGTTTGCATTCTAAAGCAAATCCAATCTATTTTCGGTCATTTGGCATTGTCCAAGTTACAGTACTATGTTCCAAATGGCTTATGGAAACATTTCAGGTAAATAAAACTGATATTAGTATTACTATTTGAAATTTTGCTTCCTGTGTGTCCTCACAATCTAGAATATGTGTATTTATTTTATGTGTATGTTCTCTGATAAAATTTAGATTGCAAGGAGAGGCTGTAAATCTTAGAGAACAGCAAGATGCTGTCGAATTCTTCATGAGTCTCATTGAGAGTGTGGATGATGGAATGAAAGCAGTTGGAGAAGAGCAAATTCTTTCCAAGAATCTCGGTGGTCTTTTCTCAGATCAAAAAATCTGTAAAGAATGCCCCCATCGCTATTCAAAGGAAGAACCCTTTTCAGTTATTTCCGTGGATATTCGAAACCACTCTAGTTTATTGGACTCTTTAGAACAATACGTTAAGGGAGAATTGTTAGAAGGAGCTGATGCATACCATTGTGAACGTTGTAACAAAAAGGTAAATAATTGCAGTTCTCAGCTTTCGTAACTAAAGCAGCTAGTTTATTATTTAACATGTTTACCATCAAGTTTGATTGTTTCCATTTTGTTCTTGTTTGGATCAGGTGGTCACTGTGAAGCGATTATGTGTGAAGAAATTGCCTCCAGTATTAGCTATACAATTGAAGCGGTTTGAATACGATTACGAAAGAGTTTGTCCAATAAAATTTAATGATTACTTCGAATTTCCTCGAGAATTAGACATGGAGCCTTACACTGTATCAGGTTTAGCAAAAATTGAAGGAGAAATGATTGACGGTGATGACGCAGCTCTTCTAGGACAAAACGTCTGCACATCTTATCGATTAACTGGAATAGTAGTTCATTCTGGGCAAGCTTCGGGCGGTCATTACTATTCATATATATCTTTCAAGTAAGCAATTGCTCGTTATTACTTGTGCAATACATTTTGCATCTATGTTCCATTTCCATTAACGTTGTTTACAAATTCTGTAATGTGTTCGTTCAATAGATGTGGTGATGGGGTCTGGCGATGGTACAAGTTTGATGATGGAGATGTGTCCGAGTGCCGTATGGATGATGATGAGGAGTTAAAAAACCAATGCTTCGGGGGAGATTATTCGGGAGAAGTATGGATTTCACGATTTCAGAATATTATATTTACATTACATTTGTTGTATTGAAATAAATTACTAACTCAATCTCCTCTTTTGAACATAGGTATTTGACCATATGATGAAAAGAATGAGCTTTAGACGCCAAAAAAGATGGTGGAATGCCTACATTTTATTTTACACTCAAACAGAAGCTCTTGATTCAAGCATGGCTGCCAAATTTACCGGGTTGTGTGGTAAGCTTTTTAGATCAAAATATTATTTACATCCTGTTTGGAACGTTAAAACGTATGACTTTTGTACTAATGTCCTAATCTAATTAAATGGATTATTACAGTGAGTGATAGACGACCCAAAATCCCTTCTATGATAGAAAGGAGTGTTTTGAAGCAAAATGTCGAATTTATGCACATTCGCTCCCATTTTTCAGTAGAATACTTCCAGTTTGTTAGAAAGTTGGTCAGCTCAAACGTTTTTGCTATTTCGACGGCCCATTCGGCGGAATTGGTGAGTAGATTTATCTATTGAAACATTTATTTTAAAATAGTTTAAAAAAGATTAAATTAGTGTTTTATTATATTGTCAAATTATAGACACTCTAGCCTGAAAATAATTTATCTTTGTATGAATCATGTTTTTCAATACGCTAAAGGGATTGTGTTTTGTGTTGATTTTCAGCCTGATGATATGGACCAGTTAGCCCTACTAAGTATACAAATGGCCACACAGTTCCTCTTTTCAGTAGGTTTTAGAACTAAAAAAACACTTAGAGGAATGGCTAATGATTGGTATGAAGTTATCGTCCCTTATTTGAAGCAGTCTAAAAATGTACGCTTTTGGTTTGCAACAAATGCATTGTTCAGAGACCCGTGCAGGTTAGTTATTGCAGACAAACTTTTATTTTAATTGTACACTTCTTTAAATCTTATTCTAAAAATCCACAATTTTTATTTAGAATCAGCGAATATTTATTAGAGTGTCCTAGTTCTGAAGTTCGACAGGCGTTCTCAAAAATACTGGTGTTTTTAGCACACTTTTCAAAAAATGATGGAGTTTACGTTCCCTCTATTCCAATGGCAACTTTATGTAAACTAGTTTTCAAATACTTACACAGAATAATTTACAAATATAAATATATATAATAATAATATATATTTTATTTCAATCTAATTTTAGCTCGCAGCACTGATAAAAAGTTGTGGGAGTATATTGTGGATGCCGTATTGAATTTATTAAGACGAGATGTTTCGGAGTATGGCCGACATTTGGTTCAGTATTTTTCATTTTTTGTAAATTATGCCCATCTTGGTGATCAAGAAAAAAGACATCTACTTGAAGCGAGACTCCCTACACACGATTTAAATGTAAAGATTTTATTTTTAATTAGAAAGTAGATTATTTTATCAATGTCTGCGTCTCTACGCTAGTTTTTTGATTGATATTGTTGTGTTTTCAGAGTGACGTCGTGTCTGCATTCATGGCATTAGCAGTAGATGATGGCCCTGCCCCTCCCATAAAGTACCAATGTGCAGATTTAAGCAAGTTGTATCAAGTAGTGTCAATTCTCATTCGCTCTTGTGATGTATCCAGCCAATGCTTCTCTGCCGTGGAGGTAACCCATATATTATATTTAAAACATGATACAATTTTTGTAACTTATTTAAAAACGAATATATTAACTTTGTGTAGGGAGAACCTGTGAAAACTAATCCATATATAGAGACAAATTTAACCGAACCTTTGATGATACTACCAGAATCTGCGTTTTGTGGCGTTTATGGCGAAAAGTAATAAAGCATTTTAGTATAATGAATTGCTAACTTTTAGGTGTATAGCTATTAGTCATTTAACAATTTATTTACATCCTTGTTTTTCAGCTATAAGAGACCAGTAGACAAGTCAAGTGACACAGATGAAGTGCCTGGGAAGGATGAACTAAAGGAAATTGATCACATTAAGCCGTGCAGTACATATATCAAAAAAATTATTGATGAAGCATCAACATCTGAGGATACAATTTGTCTTGTCCAATTTTTATGTTGGGAAAATTGGGAGTTTACCAGTAGTGTTCTTTACGAAATTCTCACTCACATTGGTTATTCGTATACACCCGAATTGAAAACGTTCCTTGAATTGTTGATCAGTTTACTCAAAATTGAAGATTCTTGGCAAATGAAGCGAATCACTTATTCCCTCAAAGGTACTGGCAAAGTTAAAGGTAATGCAAACGAAGTAATAATCATTTTGGTAGATTAGTGTTGACGCTTCGCTTGAGATAGTGCTAGAAGTGCAATATTGACTAGCTATTAGCCAGGTTACAATTGCAATTTATATACTTTTATGAAGAATATAAAACAAAACCAAAGTGTCAACAACTTAAGTTGCTTATACTTATTTTCATTTATTTGGCAGGTTTTCCAGATGATAAGGATGGTTTAATAGATATAATTCACCGAAATAAAACCAGCCACCCCAAACGTGCATATCTGTTTATCAAATGTGTCACAAATTTAATGGAACCCAATGGAATGGCTCATCGAGTAATGACTGCGACACCTGACCTGATGAGAAAATGGAGTGCTGCAGTGGATTGGTTGCAACACGAACTTGAGCGTCGGGCCCCTGCTGCAGGATCCTCATACGGCTACTCAGCAACTAGTTGGTCACCACCATCCAACGAGTCTGCCAACGGTTCTTTCTTCTTAGAACGATCTCTGTCTGCGAAGACGACCTTAGAAAGAGCTATTGAACTCCGTGTTTACCCTGAGTTGGGAGACAATGACGAAGATCAGATCTCCAGCGAAGGAGAAGAAGAAGGTGGGAAAGTAACTCGGGATGCTTACCCTGTGCCATTGGACGAAGAATTCCAAACAATGGGAGTGAGACGCCCAGCTGCTAAACGTTACCAGGTGGGAGTGGACCGAAGAGATAAACGAGATCGGGACGACGATATTGACTCATGGACCGTGCCGCCTAACACTCCCCCGTCAAGTAGTGAAAGTCTTCAAATCAATGATGAATTAACATCTACGACGACAAATATGAATAGCCTTAGCCTTAGTCCGAGTAAAGGGGGAGTAAAAGAGCAGATGTCTCCCTCTCTAACTTCCTGTTCGTTGTCATCAGTTCCTAGTGTCACGGCCGCCTATCATTCTGCAGTTACGACCACCACGGCCTCGTCCTCGACTTCTTCTCCTATTTGTTCTCTGAAACCCACTGCGGCCCCAACGGGCTCCCCTCTGAAATCTGGAATTAGTGGAAGGGCACTAAACCTGTCATTATCCAAACAACAACAGCGAAAACAGCAAAAATATATGCAGTTGGACAGTCAAATAGATTGGCCACGAGTGTCAGAAAACCCTCCCTCTCCAGACAAAGACAAAGAAGTGAACTGAACTGAGGAGTCTTACTCAACTGACGTAACTAAGCTAGGCTTTACACAAACGGATATATTAATATGTATTTACTTAAACTTACAATTTAATTTTCAATGTTGCTTTACACAATATTGACGGGACGGACGCGCGCGAGACATAAATTCTAATGTAGCTTAAGGATTAAATTGAATAGTGTAGTTTAAAATACATTTCATTATTTGTCAATAACCATTTGTAGGTGTTAAGTAAGTTATAGTATCAAGTGCGATAGAAATATATAAATTTGCAATTGTAGTGACTGTCTCACACATCTGCTATTAGCGAGAAACAGACACACAAAACTATAACCCACGAAATTACACACTACACAATAATAATACAACACATGTACATTATAAATCGTTTATACGTTATACTAAAGTGCACATGTAAGTTATGAAAGACTTAAAATTAATTAATTGTACATAAATCAATAATAATGTGGCGTAGTCGGACCTGCTGCTGCTTCGCATCCACAGGTGGAAATAAATCCTTAAATTCTTATACTAAAGTAGCATAATATTTTGCCTTCGCCCCACATTACCTTACAATTAGTATAAAGAATTTCGAATGGTTGTGTCAGGAATGATTGGACCATTTTAGAATGATTGGAACTACACAGGTATTTATAGGGGATGGTGAAAGTGAATTAAAACTCTTTTAGCAAGTGTTTTTAAGCGAGATGCCATTATGGAGACCAAAGTGTAACCATTTATTATAATCATAGGAGAGTCCCTTGTAATCTGTCGGAGCGGACGTGTTCACTCACTCACTGTTCAATAATACCATAAGCAATTTAAGTACATACGTAGGCCGATAATCTTCATAAGTTCTGTAATCTGTCAGTGAGTAGGATAAAATATTCAATTCTTTCGATAAACAATGTTATTGTAATAAAACTATGATAATAAACCTGTGCTTTTGTAGCCACCGTTTGCATTATAAACCATAAAGCGTCAGTGACTGCCTTGCTTGCAGTTACATCGACTTTTAAATACATTTAATAGAAATTAAAATGTGACTACACGTTATATTATTATTATTAAGTTAAAGTGTAATATTTGTAGGATGTTTCTAATGTACAGCTGCTAGTAGTAAATGTGTGTAGATGTTAAGTTTCGATAATATCAAATATTATTCTGATGCTTCAAAATTGTGATTCGATCGATCGAATTGCTATGCGCTATACTTCTATATAAAATATGTAATGTAATGTTAATGCTAAAATCGAAGTGAATATTTAAATATTATGCTCTTAGCATGTGTACGTAATTGGGTAAAGCACCTACAAATTAATTTGTGTTATGTACGAATACGAATTATCACCGTTGACAATAGGTAGATAGATTCGTACTACTAGTTTGCTGTATGGATGAATAAATTCAGCGTCCCCTCAAAACCCAAATCTTCAAATCAATGCCTTCATATACTCGCACTATTTCGCTTCTGCACACATTTCACATCTTTAGCTCTACATAGCTATATTTAACATAGGTCTCACTCTCAATAGTTTCAATCTTTCAATTTCATACATCCTGTAAAACCAATCATATCAATTGCCCTTGTACATTATAAGAATTTATGAGAAAAAATGAGACTTAAAGCAGTCAGACTAAAATACTGTCAATTAGACTAAAGAACGGCTGTCTCCGCTTTGTAATAAATATTCATTTCCAGACCATGAATGAAATGATTTAGCTCATTTTTGCGTGAGTTAAATGAAGCGATTCATAAATAACAAAAAATTTCATTGCATATTACCACATGATATAATATTGGACATACGTATGAACCACTTAGTGAGTGGGAGTGGGATGCATCTAATATAAAATACATCTGTTAATTTGGAGTTTGTTTGCTTCTTTGGTAGTAAAGCTAAAAGCATACCAAGAAGTGTCAGCCTATTGAAATTTATTTTTAAGGCCATGTCTTACAAATAACACAGTAAAACCTACTTCTCCTACTATGGGCATATTAATTGGAAAAATTGATTCGTTGACTGTGGTTTTGTAGTATTTCAGCAACAAAATTTGGCTTCCTTTCTATTATTTTGTTGTGTTGCAGCCCTGATTTCATTATGGACACAGCCGACATTGTTTTTCATTAAGCTCAAGCCTTTTCTTACAATGTTTGCGGAAACAACTCCTAGAAATGTGTAGGGTGAAGGATATACGGTAGGGGGTTGGGTTAGTGGTGGTTAAATAATATACCACACTCTCAGCTCTGTCTGACAACTATAGTTACAAGATCGTCTAGACGTGTAGTTACAATATATGGCTAAATTGTACTGTGTATTTTCTCAAGGATTGAAAACTAGCAATGAGTTTGGAGTTTCTGCGACAGTGTATGCTCCACCAGATATGACAAAAAAGGAAGTGTAGTTGGTTGTGCAATAAAAAGAATGAAATGCAGTAAGATTAGTATTCTGTTTCTCTCCCTTTGCCTTGCCTGGTTCTGGTTGTGTTCCAGAACACAACCCCACCGTGTAATCCCCGCTCACCGGCAGTTTCAGTGAAGGAGCTCTGCTGTGGTGGTTTTTGTAGCTAATCGATATTTCCTAACTTCCCCTGTCTCTCGAAGCAAGC
The DNA here is from genome assembly GCA_034694085.1 of Pogonognathellus longicornis. NCBI lineage: Eukaryota > Metazoa > Arthropoda > Collembola > Entomobryomorpha > Tomoceridae > Pogonognathellus > Pogonognathellus longicornis. The sequence continues at coordinate 32,081 of JAQFYB010000587.1, forward strand.
GCATAGTCATAGTCATATATAAGCAACGTATTTTCTGTCCTCACCGAAAATTGTTATTATGACTGTATTGCAGCGAACCGAAATCCGGGACTCGTTTCCGTGCATTACGGCAGCCGACTCAACTTTCCTCCTCCGTGACTTTCGCAATGATATTCCGACCCTGCCGTTTCATCATATAAACCCTGCATAAATAAGCGAGTTAATTAAAGTCATGGCACTCTTATAAATAAAACATACAGGTAGGGAGTTGGAACGTGGGTTTTGCAGATTTGGAGAATTCTCGTGTAGCTTGTTTTAATTATTGATATACTGTACGTATTAAATTTGAAGACAGTATGTGCTGACAATGATTGGGTGCACATGAGCATTTGCACCACTTCAGTTTCTTGTTGCACATTCTGCACAATTCTTTACTTTCTCCAATGAATCGCAATGGGTTTCTCGCCCTCCACTCATTCAGCTCTCGCTGTTGTAAAATAGTAAATGTGATACTCGGGTAAGTCGAGTCGGTTCGACCCTGGATATTTTGTCGTTATATTTCTTGAGCCATTTCGGTTCTTAAGATTGTTCTATTGCACTTCTCTTTCTCTCCTAAGAAACAAGCACCCGTGCAGTGCAACGGAGCCCTTTATTGTGACTTTGAGTCCCTGACGGACTAATTGTCACAATTGTTTATTGTAGTATTTTAGACCCAATAATTTTAGTTGGAGAATGGGAAATGGGAAATGTGAAAGTTGGAATAAGACGTAATAGTTTAGAGGAAGAAATGTGCAAAGAGAAATAAGAAGAAGAAAGTTTCATCTCGTAGTTGTCTTTGGCTGCGTCGCCAGATTATGCAGATAATAACAACTCTGGCTCTGTGCGAGTACTTTACTAACAGTTTCAATCTATAGACTCGTTTAGCTACTTGGTAACAGCAACATTTATTCAGCCGAGTCGTACTATTGAAAACTTTGTGATTGCGACTTCTCTTCTTCCGTCTGTTTGTGATCCTGTTTTTGGTACATGGGTATCTAAGTGGTTTGTAGTCTGTCGGCGAACATCTCTCTTTGCCAGGTTGCTCGTGGAACTTTTATCTTTTGGAATCAATAATAATGAAAGACTCTCATTCTCATTCTCGTCTTGCATCCAATAGCTTTTACTTGAGAAACATTTATTTACATGGAGGTATACATGCCAAGCTGGATAAGTATAGAGCATGGTGATTGTAATCCGAATAATATGTAGTTGAACCAAAATAGATAGATCGTTTGCAGTCGATTTAAGAAAATCTACCCGAACTGAAATTAGTGTTATACAACAAAGAGAAAATAAGTGAAAGTCTTAAGAAAAAGTAGGAATGAGATGGCCCTTTCTTGTAGTTTTCCCTCCGAGAAAACCAAAGAGCTACAACAGTTGATTGTGTTGAACTCTCCTCACACAAATTCGGATAAAACATTTTCTTCGTCACAAAACAACAAAAACAACAAAGGCTGGTCTTCTGTCCCAACTTTGCCTACAACTTCACCGTGCAGTATAAAAGAAGAAGAATGGACAACTCGGTCAACGGGAACTGGAACTAGAACGCAATTAGTAATTAATAGTGATCGTCATAAAAATGATGTAGACGAAGACTTGAATAAAAGTGAAGGAAGTTATTTACCCGACGTGACAGAAATCGACTCTCCGATTCGGGTGAGTAGTCAGCTGCATATATTTTCAATAGAAAACCCTTGTGATCTACTGGCTCAGTTGGAGCAACAGTCTAGCAAATCCAGCAACAGAGAAGTGGTGCTTTCCCCAACAACAATGGCAATGCCCCGACCGACGATGGTAATGGGCGCAGAGTCCAGTAGTATTGTTAGGAAGGATGAAGCGACGGCGGATGAGCAGTCTGAAGCAGGAGGCATCCCCACAACACCAACTCCTTCCCCCACAAATATCTGTACTAAGACAAGTACTTGTATTGACGCTACGGGTGAGTCCTTAGCTATTTCATTTGACGACAATGGCAATCCATGTCATTTTCAATGTCACCAATCCAATGTTGTCCCTGTCCCAGATTGCCACCTTGAGAAAACCACAACAAGCGACAACAAAGATGGTGTCCCTGAGGATGAAACTGCTGAGTTTCAGCAGGACAATCAAAAATCATCTCCAATCAGTGCCAGTGTGACAAAGGAAAATCCACAGGACAAACCGGGTTATTATGAAATTAAAAAAACACAGGTTGAAGAGCCCAAGTATTTTATCAACGCAGCTGCACTTTCTGAAGAAAATTTTCCACTTTCACCGACTTTACATTTTTCCTCGTTAGATTACCAGCAGTACATCGAAACAGATACTGTGAAAGATGGAGAGAGTCCCTCAAGCCCTGAAAATAAAAAGTGTGCTATTGTTATACAAGAAAAGCAAAACAATTCCTGCAGACCATCGTCAATGTCAAGTAAAATTTCTTCAGACACTCTCAAAAGCATGGCAGACAGAGATAACGTATTTTGCCGACCTCGAGTTCCTGTTTCTAAAAGTTTTCCGGATATTGTCCAAACAACATTTAGTAATGACCTTGACTTGGACGTTGAATGTAAAGACCCGCCGACCATGATAATGAATAATCTGACAAAAGATAGCTCTGAACCGGAGTCGTTGGTGGCAGATTCTCTGGAAGAACTTGCTATGGCTTCACTGGAGAGTCAAACAAATAATCAACACCAACATCATTCTTTTCTTGCAAAGGATTCTTCTCACAGTCGGACGGTTCCTGCGGCTTTAGAGTTGCTAACAGAATCACAGCAGGGTGGAATACTCGCGGAGAAACCTCCTGAAGCTTGGGTAATTGATTTCAATTCTATTTCACTAGAATCTGAGATGGAAACCTCAGACAACGCCAGTCATTCTCAAGCCAGACGCTCCAACTCTGGAAGCAATCCTAACTCACTGGCATTTTTTGTTAATATTGACGATGATGAAGATGACGATACAACTCTGTCTTCGAAAAGTAATAAAGACGGTCGCTCACAAGAATCATGTGATAAAGGTACAGGTACAGAGTCCATCGACAAAAAGATTTTTTCAATGTTTGTGGATTTTCGAAGTAATACCAACATGTCGAGTTGCGGTAACAAAGACTTGAAAAGAGAAGACTCTAGTAATTGTGGTGGTGGTCATCATCATCAGCCACACATTCATCAGCCCTTGTCTCACCCAAAGAACCCCATCATCAATAAAACAGTAATGAATGTTTTGGATGACCATGGAAGAAGTGTTTTGGGATCCTCCTCAGCCCGAAATAAATTTCCCAGTCCTATTTTTCAGCACAAAGCAGCAGCAGAAAGCGCAAGGAAAGCTGCCCGGTTGGAATTGGAAGAGAAAGCGAAGGCGGGTAAAATAGACATTCTAACTACCACCGAACAAAATATTTTGGCTTCTTTGCCGAACGTCACTGGGGACAACTCAAGTTCGAAGGGAATGGACGACTCTGCTAATAGTAATCGATCTTCTCTACATGTTGCAAATCACATTGAAAACTCTTTCTCCAGCAGTCTGCTAAGCTCAATGGAAAATTCCCAGCCCACAGGTGAATAAATTCTTTACATCCAAAGCAAACATTTTTGTTAGATTCTAGTTTCAACTCAATTTCCAGTGAAACTCCCTGCAGCTTCATACATATGTGTACTAGATATAGCTATTTTAATAAAAAAGTATCTGGAACGGTAAAAGTTGTAAAAAAATCACTTTCTTCTTTCTTTTGTTTTCTGGATGCAATTATGTGTTCAGAAATGGAAATCTGCCAAGGCGGACCATGTTTCAAGTTGGGAAAGGATTTGCTTCGAATGTTTCAAGACGGAATTAACACAGATGTCAATATTAGCGTAAACGGACGTTACGTGAAAGCTCACAAATGTATCTTGGCATCCCGGTCCCAATATTTTGCAGCGATACTTAGTGGACATTGGGTGGAGAAAGCAGGGAACACAATCAACTTGGATGGGTAAGTGTCACCTCCAAATCCACTACATCCATTTCTATCACATTCGGTACACGTAATATTAGTAATAGAATGGTAATGGCAGCACTAAAAGCGGAGTTGCTCTACAGATTGTGAGAGGATGCATTAGTTTTCGTCTACATGAGCCGGGTTGAGTCTAGTCAAGTTCCGCATTCATGTGCAGAAGCATTAGACTCTCTTGCTGTTCTTTACTTTATTTTGTGTGAGCACATAAAGAAGGCGTCGTCATTTCTAACTGTGCTGTCTCTCCTATATGTCTCTTTTCTCTTTCCAGTTTCTCCTACAACGTTGTCCAGTTCACAATGTACCACATTTACAGTGGCACAAATGAAATACCAGACTCTATTGATTTGTTGGAGTTGGCCACTTTAACAGACCTTTTGGGATTGGAAGGGCTCAGAGAAAATATAAGCCAGACTATACGAGTCAAGTTTTGTCACAACTTTCACAGGGTACCTTTCTAATACTAGTACTTTACATTATACTAGCTTTAATCTTGTCTGTATATTCATGTTTCCTCTTTACAGATATTTTATAAGCAATTCACATAATTGTGCCATTAAAAACATATACTCTATGCATCGACCATGTTAATGATATGCTGCATCATCGGAATGCAGCATATTGTATAGGGTGAACGGAAATCGTACCTATCTTATAAATCCTGTGTAACTTTCCCTTTGCAAAAAGTTAATGGAAAATTTTATGTAAAGGAGGATATCCCAAACATTGGAAATGGGTTGTAAAAACATGTACAACACAATTCTGAAAGCTTTTATAAACTCTTTTCAAAATAAAAAAACTTTCAACTAAAGTTACAACTTACGAGTAACTCTATGAATTTTGAAAAGAGAAAGTTCCTACACTCTCTGTAACTTTTTGGCATCCCTGTATTTCACCTACAATTACTGCATTATGTGGTGCATTAGTATATTCGGAGTTCTGAACATTTGCAATATTTAGGTACGTTAGTTTGCTGACGTCATGTGTGTCATTCTCTGAATTTTTTCTATAGCCATGTACGGGATGCATATCTGGCGTTTTGGAATGCTTCCCAATAGCTTTAGCATATGGAATGGATGAACTGAATCGAAAGATGACTAAATGGATCTGTAAACATTTCGTGAGGATTTGGCCAACTAAAGCATTTGCTAACCTCGGAGATGAACTTATCGAGAAATGTCTGCGTTACAGTGTCAACCATTTGGTAAGCTCTTTATGAGTTCTAATCTTAAATAATTAAAATGATCTGCTTGGAGAAGGTTTCAATGCTATTAGGCATTGAAAACATTTTAGCTTTTTCATTACCAATTACCATTTAGATTCAAGAGTGAAAATAAGTTTTTCAAAGTGTAGGTACACGTACATATGTACCTTATCAGTACAATTTGAATCTACACTTGAATTGATGGTCCTTTGCTTGCACTGTACTGGATGTCTACACTATTCTGTACTACATATCTGTACAGGGGTTAATGTTGCCGTAGATGTTTTATCTTTTCTATTTGCATAATGAAATGACTCGAACTCATTTTTGTGTGCAGTCTGGTGATAATATTCTTGATCACACTCTTGGATGTGATCAACTGCTTACTACAATGCCAACAGTCCGATGGACAGAATGCATCTTTAGCGTCGTGTCTCAACTCTCAGAAGCCTGTACTCAGTTTATTGGAGAAAACTTTTGCCAAGTACTCCAATCTCAAAGGTAAAGAGATTTATGAATAGATAAGCACAAATTAATTTTTGGCTACCTAGTACCTTCAATTAGTTCAGTCCCCATAGACGAGCTAATGTATAAAGTTAAAAACTAATTTCATTTAACAAACTTTATATAGTTATAGCCGAACAGATAAGAAAAGGTACCTAAACCTAAGTCTAGTTTTATAATAACTAATCATAAAGCACACCACTACACACCACTATATACAGGTACAATCAATATCAATTTTATTCAATGGCTAGGGTTCATCAGCATTACATTCTGCTTTACATACTGAGTGATTATTCTTACTTATATACCCATAAGATCTAAGATACACAATACTTTGTTGTGCATCTAATTGTCATTTTCATAAGACTTGCAACAGTCCATTTTATAAGATTGAAATGTGGAATCCTCAGTATACCTACATACATGTCTTTACAAAAAATAGTACTAAATGTAAGTGTGACATGCTTTATCTCTATTGTATTGACATTATCACTAGTCAATTTCCATTGGTTCCGGCTCTTGGCTATCCTGGTTGTTGGGCAAATTTATTTGTGGTCCAAAACCGGAAGAGTTGTGGCAATTCCCAGAACCAAAATAGATTGTTTGTGATTGTGTCTCAAAACCCTGATAGAAGTTGGCATTCCCATACCCGAAACTGTTTATTTGGGTGACAGAACGAGGTGTAGCATTTCGTAAACGTGCTCCTCGACGACGGCGATTAATAACCTGGTACACGTTATTAATACCAAATGCACCTACAAAAATGAAATTAAAATTAGAAAAAGCAGTGAAAGTAAAAGCAGAGAAAGCAATGGGTGAAATGAGAGAAAGCAATAGGTGAAAGTAGAGAAATGAGTGAAAGTAAAAAGTAATGAAAGTAAGAGTAGAGAAAGCAATGAAAGTGAAAATATTAGGAGAAATGATGATCAATCTTACCGCATACGGTTCCATAATTGGTGCCATAAAAAACGTTTCCCAAAACAGTAATCCTCCCATCTTGTATAGCCCGCAACACAAAACTTTTAGCATCATTGTAGCTTTGTGAGCTTGTCATCTTTAGAAGTTTTAGATTTGACACAAGTCATTCGTTTTGCAATCACCGTTATAAATACCACAATATGATTATAATTTACAATGACACGGTTCAAAAAAAAAATAAAATGATTCGACAATGTCCATAGATGTAAAAGAAAGCAAACAAAATAAAAATTCAAGCATGAACTAAATTATAAATATGATTGTTCAAAGGCACTATAGTAACTTTAGTAACCAAAACTTTAAAGAAATAGCCCTTAAAACTATTACACCAATTTTAATTAAAATGCTTTTAGATTTCTTCTGTTTGGCAAAGGACAAACATGGAATATTTCTCGCATAGAAGGAACTTTCACTGAAGCTATGCTTTTACTGAAGCCTGATGAAGCCTGCCTGAGCCATACTGCTCTATGTCGTCTTATTGAACTTGGCACGGAGACTATTGATGAAGTTGAGTGGTCCACGGTAACTTTTGCATGTTTTGCCGAAGCATCGTGCAAATTATTCGTTTTTTATTTCGTTGGGCAAACAATCTAACACACAAGTCGTTTTCTTCTTTTCATAATTCATATTTTTTCACTTTCCAACTCACATTCGGGTCGGGTTACTACAGTATGATATTTACATGTGTTTTCTTATAAAGCTTTTGATCTTGCATAACGGTAAAGCAATGAAGAACTCAATTTTTGTCTAGATGTTTGTGGACTTTCTTAAACTTCTCCGTCAAGATATTGAGCGATATTTGATGGCAAATGCCTCGAAAGCTGTTCTTTCAAAATACTGGGAGCAATTAAGTCAAGATGTTCGCAAAAGAATATGCACATCCTCTTTCATGGGGTTTGACAAATATGGCAATAAGATAACGAAGAATACATCTAATTCGACGACAGGATTATCAACAATTGGTCAATCGAAATCCGGAGCTCACAGAGAAAGACCTTCCTCGACATCATCCATCTCAAGAGGAGGGGGAGGAGCGGCAAATGCTTCGAAAGCCAAAGGAAAGCCGATTCCATATTCCTCCCTGCCACCTGGTCTGTCTACCAAAGATAAAGATTCGGACTCATCTATTTCTCATTCGCCAAATGTCGGAAGTCACACCACACTTGCATCTACCAACACCAGCAACAGCAACAAGGGTAAAACAAAAGTTGCATCTGTGAGACCCATGCAGAATGTCTACAGCACTTCGACTCTTCCAAAGAATACATCTGATATGTCATCGTTGCCCTCGACTGCGAATGTGAACAGCAAGCTGTCCACTGGAAAATCTTCCACTTTAAGTGTTGCAGCGAAGCATTCTTACAATTCAGCATCTCCGAGATCCTCATTGCAGAAACAGTCTTCAGTTGGGACTGTGTCACATTTGCGAAACACCACGCAGCCCGAACGAGAAAGATCATTTAGTAATTCATTACGCAATTCGAATGTTCCATCTGCTAACAGAACTCCGATGAAGCCATTGACTCCGATGACACCATCCAAACCGTCCCCCCTTACTACTCATTTTCCGTCTAAAAATGCAAGAAGTTCTGTAAGAAATCCAGTTGGTCACACTTCAGCCACAATAGCACCTCCTCAAAAGACTTTTATGAATAATTCAGCTCGGGCAGCAGCAGTTTCCAAGCCGAATTTGAAGCCAGCTTCAAGTAGGACATCATCATCCTCCTCGTCTGTGCAGCACACACCTCGAGCTCCGAATCTGACTCAACCTTCCAGATATGCTTCCAATTTGAGCACCACTACTACGAACAGATGTGGAAGTGCAGGAAGCGGAGGATACTCAGCTCGTAGCTCTTTCTCAAGTTCTGAAAGACCGGAAAGAGTTGCAACGATTACTAAAGCAAAATCGGTTACAAATAACGCAACTACTGCAGGAAGGCACACTACAAAGAAAAGCACGGGCTATTCTCAAGGACATACCACGATACCTACATTAACAAAAAATATATACGGAACATCGAAGGCTGGCGTTGGTGGATCAGCATCTGCGACAAAATTAGCATCTGGAACTTCGGCACTGCAATCTTTACCGTCAACGACTAACACTAAAACATCTTATTTGGCCGGAGGAGGTGATGTATTTTCAAAAGATAATGTTATGTCCAGGTCTACAATTGAAACTGACAGTGGTGAAACAAAAATACGGACATTGGCGGAAATAGGGAGATCGAGTACCTTTTCGAAGGATGAACCCACTATTTTGGGTAAAATGGATGGGTCCACTTACGATGTAGGAATTTCCCCATAAATGATACATCTGTCATTCTGCCAGTAGCCAAATACATGTTATACACATCACTCACGCCAGAATTTTGACTTAAAAGCTGTACCTTCACTATTGTTAATCATATTATAGCATTCCAGCATTAAATGTATGCTATTGTTGAAAAAGACGCTGCTATTATCATCAAACTTATACAATTATTATGCAAATAAATGAATAGAACGCTACGCTCGTAACATGAAATTGAGATTTGCTCTTCTTTCATCAGCATAAAATAATACAACAGTCGAAACAGTATACATTTTACATATTAATTTATAATATGCTGAGTCGGTAATTATTTATCTAGTAACAAACTTATAACTTACAAAATTATAACATTTCAATATATTATTACCTATATTCGATGAATTTCTTTGGCATATTGCAATTGTGTACTATCACCCATATAAAGTTACATAGTTTATACTTGTTTGATTGTGAATACTTTAAAATTTAATAAATACATGAATGCCAATACATTAGTATACCTTTAATTTATAAGAAAGCTGCTACTTTCTATCATACATTGCACATCAATCACCAACAGACCTATCTAGTTTATAAATTACATCCTACACTAATTTGTTTTAATTTCTTAAGTCCTCCCCAGACTCTAAATCCTCTAGCATCATTTCCTGAGGGTGGAATATATTTCTTTCCGTATGACTGGACCGCTGTAATTCTTTACGAAAATAATCAATCGTTTTCAGAAGACCAACTTTCAACGGCACCACAGGTTTCCATTTTAATTCCTTTTCGGCACGGGTAATATCAGGACGTCTTTGTTGAGGATCATCTTCTACAGCTTCTATGTGTTTAATTTCACTTTTCGTGTTACCCACCAAATCTCTGATGTATACGGCAAACTCTATTTTTTACAAAACAAACAGAGATTTTTATAAAAATACATAGTTCAGATTGATTATTTTCGGATTATATTTTTTGTTGAAAAGTTATACCTTCAATAGTATGCTCTACCGGATTTCCTAAATTAATTGGCTGAGTATAGTTGGAGTTCATAAGTGCTATTAAACCTTCAACTAAATCCGAAACATACTGAAATGATCTGGTTTGTTTTCCGCTTCCGTAAATCTTAAACATTTAAATCATTCATGTGAGTACAAGTTCCAGTGAAAGTTGTAGATGATAATATTTAATTTAATTGCTATATGCACAAATCTTACCGTTATCGTTTCATTCTGTAAAGCCTGAAGAACGAAGTTGGAAACTACTCTTCCATCATTCATGTGCATCCTTGGTCCATAGGTGTTAAATATTCGGGCGACTCGAACATCCACATTTTCTTGTTTCTGATACGCATAACTTAATGCTTCAGCCACACGTTTTCCTTCATCGTAACATGCCCTTGGCCCTATAGGGTTTACATGACCCCAGTAACTTTCTGTTTGAGGATGCACTTCAGGATCTCCATAAACTTCAGATGTACTTGCAATCAATACTTTGGCTCCAACACGTTTTCCCAAACCTGTATAATGTGATGGAAATGCATTTGTATAATACTCTCAAGGTGACAACATGAACATACATAGAACTGGCATATTCAATCACTTTTATAACTTTTTATATTACTTACCTAACATATTGATAGTTCCCATTGTATTGGTTTTAATTGTCTTCACTGGATTGTACATGTAATGAGGTGGACTAGCTGGACTAGCCAAATGGTATACTTCGTCAACTTCAATATACAATGGATTTACTATATCATGGTTTAGTAACTCGAAATTTTCGTGGCCGATCCATTGCTCTACGTTCCTTTTCCTTCCTGTGAAAAAGTTGTCTGCAACGCTAACCTCGTGTCCTTCCATCATCAATCTATCTGTTAGATGGGATCCCAAAAATCCAGCACCACCAGTGATCTGACAAAGTTAATATTATAAAAATTGAGCAAACGATAAAAAATAGTTAAGGAGAGAAATAAACTGGCTACTGGAAACTATATGAATTGAAGTAAAAAACTTGTTTTTGAGGTGATGGTTTACCAAAATTCGTTTCCTGTCTTTGTACGTAAGGAACTTAACTTCCGGATACTTCTTAGGTACTCTGCTCTCCAAATCTTTGACTTTCTTTTCCAGCTCAATAACTTTATCAGCAAGACTGCTTTCTCCGCTGTTTGGTGCCGAACAGGTTTCATCTGCGGCAGATTCACTTACTCCACTTGCAAAAATACCTGGAAACAATGGTGTTTCATTTTCATTCAATTATCCATAACCAAAAAAAAAGAATAATAAACATATATCTGTATAATACAAACATAAAACTTATGGTGAATACCTGCTATGAAGAAACAGCTAAACACGAACCGAAAAGCATTAAATTTCATTTTGCTATTGGTTAAAAACGATAAACACAGATCTTTATATAGGTACTTTTAAAACCGAAGACGCTTCAGATCTGAATAGAGAATTTTTGCAAGTGTATATTCCAGACGAGAATACTTGGATTATGATTCCTCTTTTCCTATATGATAATATTATTTGCCAACGCCAAACATTTCTACGCCACGTCCCATATCCGTTCCTCTTGTGATTCTCTCGTTAATATGTAACACACAGACACATCAAATATTTGAGATTGTTTTGTGCTGGTGAGAATGGCAGATGCAGTTGATAATATGATTATCTGTTAAAAAAAGATTTATTTCATCATCATTACCACCAGGTTAGTATTGTTATGTATTATCTGCTAATTATTTCTCAATACTCTTTGTCAGTGTATAATTATTAAGGTTGGGTACAGAATTTGATTGGCTAATACTAATGAAATGAATGACAACTCACAAAGTTATTTACACAACGAGACAATAAAAGTGACGACCGTGACCACTTAGGTGATCGAGGTTTGTTTATCGTGTGAGTTTAATTATTTAGTAAAATTGACTTGTGAATAGAAATGTGAAATGATGAATGGTGATAAGTAGGTCAGGCGTCAGCCAAGCAGATCACTTAAACCAACACTACAAATCAATTATATACATGGTGGATCTCACTTAAATCCTACACTTACAAGTAACTTAGATAACCCAATTTCTATTACCTTATCGAAGGGTTCAGTTTGGAAGACGAAAAGTAGCAGAAAACGATTTAGCGAGAGAATGTTCCAAAAATGAATTGTGTTCGTCTGAATGTTTATTTACTTAGAAGAGGACTGGTATGTGGACTTGAGGAAGAATCTTGAAGAAGATTAAAAGAGTTAATATTTTTATCTAAAGTTAAATTCTAATCCTGTTCTTGTCCTACATGTCAAACCAGATGGAATCAAACAGGCTGCCGCTCTGAGCAATGTCAGGCTACATCAGCTGGCGGCAACCAACAACGTCTTTACTATTGGTTCTTCTACAGACTCATTTCCGCTTCTTTAACATTACGTTCATACACATACTCTTGTTATTGTTTGCAGATCTTGATCTTGAAGCAGGTGTATTACATTGCACTGAAATATTTATGTAGCTTTAACTTATAATAATTTATAACTATCTGTAATTATTCCAATTATTATACCATTTATGTACTTTTATACAAAGCATTAACTTTCCCTCCTAAAGTCTTTTACTCCAGCTAGGTACTTCCGGATGTTTACTAACCAAAAGACATTATTACGGACAATTAGGGGATTACGTAAACTAGCAGTCTTTACAGGCGTTGGTAGAAACACTAAATATATAAAATCTTTTGCTAGTACATTTAGCTCAGATATAGTTCGAGAAATGTCTTTTCGGGCACCTAAAGTTAGTACTGGATCCGAAAATCGTATTATCATGAGATCCAGCAAAAAACCATTTATAAAAGTTTCCGTTGACGGAAACATTTCTTCAGGGTAATTAGAATTGTCGCGTATGTAAATTAGTTCATTATAAATATAAAATGCAACTTACTTATTGTATGCTTTATATACACACACAGGAAATCGACTCTGGTAAATGCCCTGGAGAAATGCATTCCTGAGGATTTCCCGCTACAAGTGAAAATTGTACCAGAACCATTGGAGAAATGGATGAATGTGGACGGTCATAATTTACTGGGAAAGTTTTACGAAGACACAGTGAAAAATGGGTTTTTATTCCAGCACTATGTACAGCTAACTAGATTGATGGACACTATTGACAATTCAGCAGAGATTAATCAACCTCCAAGTGAAAATATTGGGAAAGTTCGGATAATGGAAAGATCTCTTCAAAACAATAGGCATGCCTTTACTCTTTTTTAAATACTTACTAGTATTTGGTTTCTCTAAAGTGATTATAATATGAAAGGATTACTTTTATATTATAGGTATTGCTTCGTGGAACTTGCAAAACGGCAAGGGAATTTGGAACCAGTGCAGTATGCCGTATTGGTAGAATGGTTTAACTGGCTGGAAAAAAACATGGACTTGTCTTTGGACGTTATAATATATTTACGAACAAGCCCTAATGTTGTTTTTGATAGAATGAAACTTAGAGGTAGAATGGAGGAATCTTCCGTTCCATTGAAATACTTGGAAGATCTACACGATACATATGAAGAGTGGTTAGGGGGCCAGAACAATATTGCGTCTAAAGGAAATAATGGACAACTAAGGAAACAAAAGGTCCTTATTGTTGACGCAAATAAAAGTAAAGATGAGGTGACATCTGACTGTGTAGCTTTATTCAAAGAGTTTATAAAAACTCAGTATATGCTTGGAACCAAACATGCCGCAGCATGAGTTAAAAGACTGTAGTAAATAGTGTATTATTTTTATGACCATATTCTGAGTCAGTGCAAAATGTAAGCATGTGTACTAACATTGTATTTTGCGAATTTGTTTTAATTTACAGTATTCAGTATCTACAATGTACAAATATGGATGTTATTATAAATACTTAACTGACAACTTTATTACTGGACTTGTACTGTATTGTATTTGTAGTAAATATGTGTATATGGGTATAATATACCACAAAAAATATAAATACTTAATGTTCGTATCAGAAATGTATAATGCATTAGTTCTACAGTTGTAAATGCAAATAAGTAGAACAGGGATCCTATTTTACTACAAAATCTACACAGGTAAAAAGATGTGTGCCTTGAAAACGATTGTGACTCTTGAGACATCCTGCCAATTTACAAGTTTATGTCAAACTTTGACAAAAAAATGTTGTTGATAATTTCATAATAAATGCTATTTGGAAATATACATCGGTTTCTCTTAAAATGCAGAACTACTTAGAATAGATTTGGCCAACAAAACACCAGAAATCAAGTATTAATACTAACTCATACTATACCTAATCTTGAAATCCACTACATCAATTACCGTCTACAAAACAAGTCTCAGTTTGTTATATTTAACTAATTGTGAGTATGTCAACTAAGTAGGTTCACTAGCAGTGTAACAATGGGGCTATTACTATATAATATGGCAAATAGTTTGGCATGATCACTTTATTGTAGTTACTTGTGATTTGATATTGTTTCACTACAATTACAATACAAAACGTTTTGGAAAACAGCGTTACTTACAAATCAGATGTTACTTAACTAGTATATCATTTTACGTGTTTTGAACGACTGGTTATACTAAATGCTTGGTGAGTAAGCATATCATTAAGAATACATCCTCCCTGTGGTGTCAAAAGCTACGTACACTACGTAGACTTGAAATTGATGGCGACTGTCAAAATATCACGGACGTCAATCACTGGAAAGTTCTGAAATTATTGAACAGAATCATATTACGTATAGGTAGTGCCAATTTGATAGACAAATGCATGCACATACTAATAGTTTGGATATTTTAGTACCTGAAGTAGTTTCATGTTTGTGGGGAAGTCACCTTTGAGCAATTCTGATCGAACATGGCTATTACATTAAACATAATATCGTAACATTGATATTCTTTATGGACAAGTAACATACAAAACAAAAGTGTTCTTACATGATCATGGCACAGCAAACATCGATTAAAAAATCAAAACGTTTTTCATCCCCCAATAAACTATCCCAGATTCGTAGTACTTCGGGTAATGGAAATTCTTGTGACAAAAGTAGGGTTATCCACCTGGGAAAAGGATTAAATGGTAATTTTAGCTTATCTTGAAAATCAGCTTGCATTTTGTTTATCATGCAATGATGTCTATCCCACAGGAGAATGATGTAATTAAATTACCGGAAAGAATAGTATTGAGGAAATATCTCTTGAGTTTGCAATTTTTCGTACACAGCTTTGTCTCTTGATTTTAATCGGTCCATAAGATTATTCATCATCTGCTTAATTCCCGATGTTGTATTGTCTAGTGTACGAATAAAAAAATCTCTTATTTCCCCCATGAGGTTGGTGAACAGAAAAAACGTATCCGGTTCAGCATGACCTATTACAAAATCATGCTCAGTATTTAAAATCGCATTTAAATTTATACTTTGATGTAGTCCATAAATGGTATATAACCTCTCCATTGTAAATCAGAATCAGTCGCTAGAGAGTAATATATTGGTCCAATGATTTCATTCATGCCTTGAACATAACCTTGCCCCGGGTTTAGTTTTGCATAAATAAACAATATCCGTTCTACTACCTCCCAATGAGCTTCTGTGGGAAGCGTATTCGGTTGACTATTCCCGTCCGGAGTGTTTCCTTCGTCTGCGTCATCTCGACTACTGTTATTACTGAATTGAGAACTTGTCCTCGCTTTGGTTGTGATCTGAAGTCATTAATGTGCATTTCGCATTACAAAGTCCCTATGTAAAATTACTACAATAAACTTTGCATTTTTATAGGCATTCTCACTTTTGTAATACCCAAACCTCTTCTTTCCACATTGCCATACTCTAACATGTTGTACTGAACTCGACTGTGAAGTCTATCCATCTTTCGCTCAACAATGTATGGATTCGGGTATTTCGTAGGGGACTGGAAGAAGGACATTTCTGGACATAACCTCCTATAAAAACAAGCTTATAAAATTACTGGGAAAAATACTTTCACAAATGCACTTTCGTATAAGGATGACTACTACCTGACGTCTTTATCGATTTGTAAAAGCACATCGTTGTCTTTAAAAAAGACTTGCCACTTGGAGTCTGGATTAGGATTTAAAGGGTGATCTTCCACTATTTGATCTTGATTATCAATACTTTCACTTAACAAAAGATCGTCGATAAAATTCTTATATAGGTTTCTCTTTTTTGACAATACTTCGTCCCATTTTTGCTTGTCTGGTGGTAGATAGTTTAGAAGCAATCGCCAAACTAAAGGTCTGTGTTTGTCATCTGGCAGACCTACACAAAAAGTCATATTATTAATTCACATCCATGCAACCATTGCAATACTTATCATGAATATAAAACCACGATAAGTGCAACGTCTGTACAGTGTAGTGGTACTAGTGGTAGGTATTTATAATACTCACCATGAAACATAAATTTCTTTAACTGGACTACATCAATAGTGGAACTATCGACGGCATTGTCATTTCTCTCCGCACCCTCTCCATCTGTAGAAATATTAAGAATCCCTTCCAGTTCTCTCAACCTAGGTAGTCAAATTAGTAAATTCAGACTATGGAAAAATATTTAACTAATAACTGGGCAATGGATTTATAAAGCTATTAAATGAGTGAGAATTTACCTGGCTTTATATGTCATGATTTGTCTGTTTATGTAGTGGTTTAATATCAACTCGTTCCCAACAAAATAAAGTAATAATACACACAATCCCTCCCTTTATAAATATCATCAAGTAAAGAAACTAATACTAGGCTGTTGCAACTGTACTTTCTCATCCAACTCCAACCTATAATTTCAAAAACACAAAGATAAAATAACTATTTAAACCAATTTTAATTGAAATTAGCCAAATAAAATAATGTGCTAATTGCTACGGCTTCGAGTATACAGTATAAGCAAAAATACATACCATATTTATTGAATTTTTATATTTAAATTAAATGAAACAAATTACGTAGCTAAGCTTTTTCTAATTCTATTGCTTTTACGGTATGCATATCATATCCCTTTACATAGAAAGGTGGAACTTGTATGTATGTATAGCTGCTATTTATGGTAACATATTGTACGTGATGTTCTGTAAATTGAATGTTGACAGTTCTTTAAATGTAATTGATCTGAGGGGAGTTGTTTGTC
>JAQFYB010000588.1:0-49185 GCA_034694085.1 Pogonognathellus longicornis
TGCCCTTTACTATGTGTATGTCAAGTTTCATCTGCCTAGCTTTATTTTTACTCGAGTTATCGTGGGGACAGACGGACAGACGGACAGACGGACAGACGGACAGACAGAAAGGCTCTATAAGACCTCGTGAGGTCTAAAATGCTTGCACTTCACTATTAGTAAGCGATTGGATTTTGGATTTACAGTAAATGCAAAGCAAAGTAACTTAATGAAACATTGATTTCAATTACACTGGATGGGACTAATTAATACCTACTATACCATACAGTCAATTTTAGCTGCCTGCATATTAAAACTTCATACAGTAGGTAGCTAAGCATAATTGAAGGAAACCTTAATTAATTGTAGCATTTAAATTTAAACAATGCACGTATTTGACAGAAAATTGTTCAGTATATAACTTAAAGCCATATCGTTCCTAATCAAGGAAGAGTTGACAACATCTCTAAATTATGTACTATTATTTAGTATGAAAATTTACAAATAGTGATAATATTATAGTCTCACTTTTGTGAGTATGTATATTCACACTATATACATTATGAAATGACTGAGTGAGTGAATCCTGTAGAATCTGTGCTATTACAAATTTACAAATTGGCAGAATCATAAATGTAGAAATCCCTTCGTGATTTCACTCCATCTCGAATGTGCACTGTCGTTTAATTGTCATCACTTCTACTACCTCGCTATTCAACTGTAACTTTCACGTTCCAATTATGCACTATGATTTGACATGAACAGCATTTTGGCAAAATATTGCATTTTATGTAATTTCGTACCTTAAACATCACTATAAGCACAACGAGGTATATAATAATAATAAATATTATGTACTTAGTAGTAGTAATATATATTTACAAGTACCGAGGTATGTACTCAAGGATGTTATAAACATGTATTACACAATATGCACACAAACCTCATAAAATGCAATTTATAAAATTGAATATGATGTCGATTAAGACTTCCCCTTTAATGCATGTGAACATCATTTGGGTCATCAATGGTGAATAGTTTAATTTAATCCCACTAATAACATAACTTTGATTTTAATGTTGTCATATCTGAATGAAATACCGTTAATACTTATATACTACAGACTCTACAGTCTATGTATATTATACACTTGGTGTATACCGTTTGTTTCTTCACACATAGAAATATCTGTACTTCTATAGCTTAACTACATCAATCCAAGATTGTATTTGTTGTAAATACATAGGATGTGAGCCAAATCTTTTTAATCATCAACCGAAATCATTACTTACAAATGAATGCATTGTACATCTATTTGAACATATCATTTGAAAATATTATAAGATTAGTTGCAAAGAACAACAATCAAGGGTCTTCACCATATATTTCTAATGTGTAGCAATAGTTTGCACTAATTGGAACCGGAAAAATATTTGCAAGAATGAAGACACTACAAAAATTCTTGATATGATGTAAATGTATGTATAAGGAGGGTATAATATGCACTGATGTAATACAGTACATACCCAAACAGTGTCAGTGGGCTGTGTAGGTCAGGTTAGCAATGTATAAATGTGTTTGACTCATATATCTCTCTGTGCGTATTACTAGTAGTATATAGTAATACATATCTCACACTTCTTGTTCTCAAGAAATATTTAATGGATTATACCTTACGTCATGTTCACCCATCTATCTACATGTATATCTAGTGTTAAGTGTATGTATTGTAAGTATGCATTTGTGTATAAATAAGCTCTATAAACTAAATAGTACAATTCATTCATTATCTCTCGTAAGTTATTAATGAATGCAAATGTTGGTATGTGAACATCATCACTCAGTAATAGTAGTATAGTGCATGGTTTTATCATCCTTGTCTACCAACTACTACCACATTACAAATTACAATACACAACAGAGGAAATCTGTTAATCTAACAGAGACTAACGAAATGTTTCCTTATCACGTTCTTTCTATCAGCACTCAATATCTATGCAATAATATTATGTCTGCTGTTTTTATGTTCTTCTACCCACATTGTCTACTTCTGTCTACTTGTCTCTATGTATATAGTAGCTGCATGCATTTCTCCTGCACCTTAGTACAAAGCAGGTATGTGTAGAGTGAATGTAGGTATGTATTGTATTTGTGATATGAATCCACGTGGATCATTTGATATTCATTAAGACATAAGTATGTGATAACCTGAGCAATACTAATTCATTCTTGCCCCACAATCATTACTCATTCCCAATACCAATTTAATGTGATCATCATCAGCACTTGGGGTTGAGATGACTGACACATTTAAAAAGAAGCTAAACATTGATGCGATAATAGCTCTCAGAGATTGTATACATGAGCATACCGAGTTACACGTATGTAGTACGTTATATTGTTGTAGTAAGCAATGCGTGGCAGTTCTATGTAGTATTGTTAAACAAAGAAATACAGGGTTGATTATTCATTCACTCATATTCTATATAATCGTTGTTAACATGACAGGACTCGTCATTACCGCTAACCATTATAATAGTAATGATCATTAACAACGTATGTGTAATACCTATATGAATTCAGTTCGTTATTATATATCCCTATTTATTAAACTACTGTTGGATGGATGGATTATAAAGCTTAAATCCCTCCTCGTGTGTACACATTATCTGTACTACATTGACCAACTAATGTTCTCCACTTTTTGCTGCACCTTATAGCTTGTATATATTAGTTCTAGAGAATATCGTCCAGTTCAAATCTTGCTTTACTCTTAATGGAACATTTTATGATTTCTTATTTGGCCTAAGGATATCCACTGAATTGGCTCAGCTGCAGCTAATTGGCAGCGTTAAAAAAAATGACGACATTAACATTGCAGCTGCATGCTTTTATTGTGCATGTATGCTTGTAGTTATATGAATCAGAAAAGAACTATATAATAATTGCATAAAAGGTGGCATAAAATATTTAGTGTGTGTATCTAATCAATTCAACAAAATGGGCAGTCTGATTACCTTATTTAACAATTTTTTATCCATAGAAAGGATCTGAATTTACGAAACGAAAGATACTTGCTGCAAGAACCTCAACACAAAGGGCTAACTAACCACTTTAAATAAGTAGGTGACATTGTAAATGTCCTTATCGGACTTTCCGTTCAGTTATTTTATTTACTTGGGCAAAACACAGAGTTGTTTGCGTGAGACAGATTTTTATAGACATTTTATATGAATGTCTTCAAAAACACTTTACATTGCGATATTTGGTCATCTGTTGCATGATGTACCTGTTTGTCTCGACCTTGCTTTGGATGATTGGTTAATTTTATATTGCAGTAAAGAGCCATAAAAATATGCACAGTCACTAATTTGCAAGGAAGAGTCGAAGGATTTGGCTAATGCAATTTACTCATTTACTATTTTATACTGAGTTTCCTCTAAGCGCTTTAATAAAGACAAATGAACAGAATAAAGTTGATAAAACAAAACACTTGTTTTCCATTAGTAGTTGATTACGACTGTAACTAATCTGCAATACTTCGGTTTGAAATTACCGTTAAATTCCACAACCTATACAGAATAGAGACAACAAACTTTGGGAAATGATTTCTTAAAATTGCACGTATGTACATATAGTTCTATGCCATATCACAATATCACACTACATTACCTACCTAGCGACCGCTTCTGAATGGGTTTGTAGGGCAAGGCTAGGTAAAGTAAATTAGTCAGTGGGCATTAGCCTGAAGTATTGCCTTTGATGTACAGTTCAAGAGACATTACCCTGTCCAAAATTATTGCACAGAAAAATCTTTGTGGCTTACCATGTACTATTTATCATAGTTATCAAATGTTATACAATATAATACAAGCCTTTTTCATCAGGTGCATTATTAGCAACCATACATTACATCCTACCACCTACTATAGAAGAATACTAATACATCCTCTGAGGTGGAATGCATATGGATACAGTATATAGTGTGTAAACTAAATTCAAAGAGATTTAGCTCGACAAGAGGAGCAGACTGCATGTAGCCACACCAAAATAATAATGCGTATCTGGTAGTATCTTATAAAAGACGCCGGGAGACAGAGAAATACATTGCTAAGTGCATAATAACATCCTTACGCAACATGTACCTACCAAACTATCATTTAAGACTCTGGTTCAATCATTGATTTACTACTTACGTCTACATACTATACAAACGGCTTGTCTTCAACGTAGAGATTTAAGACTCTTCTTGGTTGTTGTTGGTGCTCGGCTCATTGCAGTTCACCAACCTCAGCTCATTAAACCCTTGACTTTTACATCCATGTCTCTCGATCCACTCAAACGGAAAAAAGTTACCTTGATCATATGGATAGCTTGTTGTATACAAATACTTAAAGGTAAATATAATTTAGGTATATATGTTGTGTTGTAGGTAACTCTCTGTGCAAGATCAAATGTTGATTATATTATGTGTGCATGAATAACCGGCGTGTTATGAAAAAATCAGACGCTATTAAGTACACTGTGGCTGTCTATACAATTCCGCTTGCTATCCACATCGATATCATGTATTAGTGGCCCATCCATGAGAACTTTTATCATAATCTCATGCGTATTGCATTAGCAATACCAATAGCATTGCAACATCTTTGCAACAATGTGCTTTTTAGATGCTCATTGTTTAATCTGCTAGGACCAACACAAGGTCCTTAAACCAAATCTATGCTCAGTCAATACACAATGAGTCCGTTAATTTTGGATGAATGAGTTATTAGCGTAGTCAAAAGAGTATCAGATATTTCCTTGCTCTTGCTGCCTGTCAGTTGTACCTATTTAGTCTGTGTAGTAGTAGTTCAATGAGACTTTCAAAGAATTCCCTTGCAATTTATGATGCGTGTAAGAGGAAAACGACTAGATACTGGTTCACAATCATTAGCAATGCATATAGGTGGGATATTCTATCATCAGATATGTGGGTCCTCCTCGTTATAAGTGACTTGTGTGATGGGATTCAGAATACAATGAAGGATGTCGGCATAATGTAACAGTTATTATTTAACAAGCTTTATTCCAACCAAACCAATCATTGACAGCTTACGGTAGGTTAGGTTGTGCTGTGAGACAAATCATTTCATAATAACTGAGTCCACACATTCTTCTAATTACCTACACACATTAGCCAGCTACTACAGCACTGAATCTGTTCAGCAGCAGCCCTATCTTATCTATAAGCTTAAACTTTGTAAAGACAGCCATATCATTTCACTAATACTAAATTAATAGTTACTCAAGCTTCACAAAACTTAAAAATGGTCACAAATACTTAAGATAATTATACAAATTTAAACAATGTACCAAATCACAGAGTCACAGCTGAATTTGTTATCTACAAATTAAGTCTAAGATGTTTTTTGAAAGAGTGCAAAATATGTAAACGACATAGTTTCAAAAAAATCTTGAACATTTTAATTCTGCACAAGCTTGTGCAAATGAACATTTGTATGTATACCTATTTTGTTTATCATAAACTACTACTAATTACAATGTATCTTATACTACTAATGCATGTAGAATACTGATGATGAGAAATTAAAAAAGACAAAATTGTTTAGTTTTTATTCGCAATTTTTTACTTGAAACACCTTCAGCATTCATGATTTTAACTGTAGTGGAAACAATGCAACTAAAGCGCATGCTGCCTGTAGCTTTTTGTGGAAGTAAGTAAAGGTTACATACAATACTACAGCTAATAATGTATGCATCAATTCCATCCATGTACATTTTTATTACTTGTTTTCGAAACATTCTTACATAGGTACATCACTTAATCAAAAATTCTGAACAGCAATTGCATTGTGTGGCTCATGTCGGAGTAGATGTGTGCGTACATTATAAGTACAGGGAAATACTCGAGAAATAATATAGCTAGTACATAGGAACTTTATCATTACACAGAGCAACTCAGCAAAAATTATGATCATTGAAAAGAAATCTAACGGATTCCTTAATTTTGCTGCATGTATACAATCTGCATAATCACTTGGCTAGGAAGACTGTATACTATTATCGAATAATGCATGCAACCAAAGCGACAGAACCGTCTACTTAATTTCTTTCCTGTCTTTGTCTTCCTGTCAAAATTTTCGGACAAAGAATTCTAGTATTATTTTACCGAGTTTGGTTCAGATTATTTCATGCATGAGTAATGTCATTATTGACTTGACAGGGGAGTTCTTTGTAGGGTGCAGGAGAGATTACGTTTATGGGAAACTGTTAGCGAACAATTGAAATTATCTTAAATGTGTACTTTACCGAACAAGTATCATTATAACCCTTTAGCTTACTGTGTATAGTAACTGACTAACACCAAGACCTACTTAAGATTGGCAGTGCAAAGATATTTCAAAGAAAGGCTCCCACTCTCATTCATTCTCTCCAACAACAAAAAGGTTACTTACAAATAGGTATTGTCAGTAGCTGAAAAATACCTAGTATACAGTACAGAATACTATGCAACATTCCTTTGAAATTATTTACAAGTGTAGTATAACTGTACACGAATTAAAATGAGACGGTTTACGGATTTACACTTTACCTATTGGAAATTCACATACTGAGCTTTATTTTTTTGATAGTAACTATTCTAAGTACATATGTAATGTAATACAGAATGAGAATATGTATCTACCTAATAAAAGGAGTCTTCAATTTAATATTTTTAGAAGGTTACGGTAAGACTTAGCAATGGGTTATTGGATTTTTGTTTAATCTGTCTGTACATGCATTCGAATTCCTATTATGAACTTGATATTTACCAATAGTACCTACATAATATAGCTTGAGCTTGTCTATTATTTACATAAAAACATGTTGATTAAGCCGCAATAGAGATCTTTAATGCATGAAAAGGTTGTGTGTGACTAATTATTAATTATACATAGAAGAAGAAAGTTTCCTACTGTCAAACCAATATGGATGAGCATCCTATACTATAAGACAGTTGGTATATTACTATTATACAGTCTGGAATGTTGTTTAGAATTTGTCGAGCTCGGTCGATTTTCCAAAATGCTGAACAAAAACAAAATATCTTTTAAGCAGACGAATTTCTTCGAACAACATTCCAAAATTAAGTCAACATTAAAATGGTTTGAAGATTCTACTAATTTACCCACAGAAAGCGTAAAGTTATGTTAAGCTTAAAGTGTGTCTTGCAATATACAACAGAAAAACTGTAGGTGTTTTGTGTGTTCGCCTTTCATGCATGAAAACTGTTTTATGGTTGTGCTACGTTGAAATGTTTTCCAAATGCGTTTGTTGCGTTTGTTATGGTTCACACCGAGAGGGAATAGTTCCGTTTGGTTTGGCATTGGTATTTTTCTTCGTTTGGATTTTCTTGCCGTCTTTACATTATGCACAGAACGTACTCTACCTAATACCTTTACCTGTGTTGGTGTATTTCCCACAAACTTGTGTGCATAATACGAATCATACTACACGCCTAATATTATATAAAGTATTTCGTAATCCTTGTATAGTTATACACTGTCACGATTCACGACATTACATTATCGTTACATCTTTGTGCACTACAGCAGCAAACATTTTGACTTGCGGATTCTATCGAGTTTTAGTAAAGATGACTGAGGGACGCACAGCACAAAAAATACAGTCATTCTTTCTCAAGACAAAGTCAAGGTTTAGCTAATAGCTTGCAAAATACTATATTAAACGAAACCTTTTAGGGTATGGTCCTTGATACAATAAAGCGTACACGTATCACTGCCATGCATTTCCAACAACATTAGCAGCCTATGGGAATTAGGTAGGTATACTTGCAGCATTATCGAAAGCAACAAAAATGGGACCCTGAACCTTATTGTGTTATATGTGCTATTATCTTTTAATGCGCTAAACGCAACGCTTGAATGCACCGTTTGAAGAATACTGCCAAAAACAGATTTACACAGTGGTTCTTTGGTACTTCTGGGCACATATTAACACACCTCTGGCGACTGCCGCCTCTTCACGTTTGCACGACCAGACAAATGCTTTACGCGTATACACGCCTAATATACACAGCACAATAATCACCATACATTTAAAACGCATATTAATGTAGCGTGTAGATTAAGACGCTCTAGGTATATGTGAATAACTAATGTATTCTATAGGTACTGTAGTAAATCACAATGAGGCTAAGTAGATTCATTGTTATGTTGTTTTTAATAACCACAGATATAAATAATGATATTTACATGAGCTACGTATACTTTACCTAGAATAAATTTTGCACACTTACGATTTCTTGCGTAGAGTGCGTTACAGAAATTGTGACAATCAAAAATGCAAAAAGTTTACAAATACAATTGTAAATAGTAGTATAAGAATAGCATTTTTCTTTACCTAGCCTTTATCTTTACAGATTCTAATACAAAAGAAGCAGAAAAAAGTCATAATGCTGTAGAATGTAGCATAACTAATGGAGCAAGTTTGGCTATAATAGAATTAGTGAAACATACTATGTACGTAGGAATTAAACTGCGAATTTAAGCAATTATTGAAAAAGTTTTGCAATGATTTATATGAACAAAAGGTTCATGAACACCTAAGGCAAATGTCAGATTTTCATTTTTTTGCAATTAAGATGGGATTGGCTTTTTTACTTCTTTGCGTAATGATTTCCAAGTTGGATGGTTTATGCTTTGATTCCATGACGGAGCCCATTACCACAGTATACTCATGTTTTTTGCAATATCTTATTCCATGCGGAAGAGAATAACATTATTATCGAAGTCTATCACATCACAGTAAATATCTGACAATGCTTTTGGAAAAACCACCACAAATGATAAATACGCCAATACAATGCACATGATGACTCTCTTGAATGTCAATCCGATGAACATTAAATCACAGTGAATTGAAAATTAACAAAGCGAAGATATATATTTAGTTAATTGCAATTCGTGTTTAGAGTTACAAACATAGAGATTAGAGAAGACGTGATTTTGCATAGATGTAAAAAAATGCAAAATGATAGCACACCTTCATGATAGTTGCTAACAAAGAAATTATGCAAATGAAAATCAAGATTCTATATAACACTACACACAGCAGGTGTATTTCCTACTTGCGTAAATTATCTCCTTTGCTGAAAACAACTTGACATGAGCATGCATTGATTTCGACATTGAAAAAAACTTGGAAAATCGACCTATTAATCCATATTAGTATTAACTAATAAATCAATTCGTGTTCCACATTAAACTGCTCATGCAGATAGATGGGAAGAACAATTAGACGAAGAACACTAGAACAATTACGTCAAAATAAGTTACCCATCTAACAATGAGAGTGAGGGTGTATCTCTGTATTCCTCAATAATCAACATAATGTATTCTCTTCTAATGAAAACTAAGTGCTAATTTAGCCGCAAGTCAAATGAGTTGAAATGAAAGCGAAATGATGGATGATATTATGTTGAACACAGTAGGGCGTATGATCAATTGCCGATAATTAGACAGATAGGTTTCACCTTTAGCCTTGTTTGTGCTATACACAATTCAGAATTGACCACGAACGAATTTCAAACGATATCTGTCAAAATTCTTTTTGAATTAGATTTGGAAACTGTCAGTATGTTTGAAAGTGTGTTCTTACAGGATAATATAATAATGTAAATCATTTTTTAACAAAGAATCTCACTCACAATTACAATCAGTCCACTTTTTGTGTGGTTCATTAAGCTTTCACGTAACATACCTACCTAAACATTGCGGAAATACAACCAATAAGCTGGAAACCAACTCAAGTTGACCACACATTCATAAGCTCAACAAGGAATTATACCCACCACCATGTCATGAATTTTTCTGTGCTGTATTGCTAAGTTTTTGCTATTCACGTTTCTGAAAAAACCAGTGGATAGAAATGCAACACATTTCGTGATAGTCAGCAATATTGGATGGTAAAAATCAGGAATTTTACGAATAAAGTGGTTTTAAAAATGTTTTATTGGGAAGGGTATGGTATGGGAAGGGCTGCAGACTAATGGCTACAATAAATTTTAGGTAGCTTATGGCTTATGGTATTCTTTTTCTCTTCCTCTATTTTGAACTATTTAGGTATAAGGAAATGAAATTTATTTTGCAGCAAATCGACTACCTTAGGTATTAATAGTAGGTAACTGCATTCTGCATTTACTAGTACAATATGCACCTAATGAGCTCAACTTTTCATACATAATCATAATATACCTCCCGTTTGGTACCACTTACTGACTATCATTGCAGCCGCTATTCTAAGACACGTCGTAATTTAGTTGTACATTAGAATATTTATCTACCTTCCTCAATTAGCCCTACATTGTAATGTAACAGATACGTTCGTACTTAAAGATTGTTTGTTAATGATCTCAAGACATGCGTGAACATAATGTTAACCAGAAATTGCAAAATAATTCCTTAGGTCATTAGATGATCATGGAATCGTGGTATCACTACTACAAGTTGTCGTCCTTCACAGCACGCAAAAATGCACCCATTTAAATTTTATTAGAAATTACCTCATTTTCCAGACTGAGACACTGTACATACTGAAATTGTGGTCCCTGTGGTCCACTCGACAAAGTCCTTGCCACAAGTCGTCCACCAAATCCACCTAAACTGCCTCCAAGGAACCCAGACGTTTTTTGCGGATAGGAGAATCCTTTGTTAGCTCCACCAAGATCTGCCCACACTCCCAAAAGTCTCAGAATGGAGCCAGCCTTCATTGTCGATCTCACATAAACAGACTTTCCACCTGGTTCTGAAAAATAAACAACATTTTGTTTTACATTATGCTCAAAATAGGTCACTTACAAAATAATGCGTCTGTAGAAGAAAAATTCAACCTATTCATATTATTCTTACACAAATAAAATGCAATGAAAAGTATGATCTCAAGGGTTCCAATTTCCACAAATAGTGACTCATCACTTTGCATTGCTTTGCAATTACAGTAACACTGTCAAAATCTTTGTATGTCTACACACAATATAAAAGTAACAAATAATCTGACACAAAAAACTCTAGCCACTCGTACAGATATACCTTGTAGAGTAGGTATTAAGGTAGGCATTTAAATGGAGATTCAGAAAATGTTGAGACTTCCTATGTTACGCTGTTAAGAAAGCAATAAATGACACAAACCATCACGAGAGATTAGATAGGTCATTGACGCAATGTGATGCATCAGCATCATTATGTTTATGGCTAGTGTGTAACTAACAGTAGAGTGAAAAAAGAAAATGATGTAATTTCTTCATCAACATCAGCATGCATGTAAAATGCCGAACGCATAAGAATAAGTGTTTATTGTTCGACAGGGCGATCGGCAAGAGAGGAAAGTCAAGTGAAGAGAGTCTGAATGGATTTACCTCATTGAATTGTTAAGTAATATCGAATTAAAGTAGTGTAAAAGTATTCAGATGGATGGACAGCCTGTTTTATGTGTTGTCCTGTATGCGTCTCCTATGGGTCATTGCATCCTTAATCTCTTCAGCTATTTACAACTTTACAAGCAGTATTGTTGAACTTAATCGTTGTGTACATAGTTATACTGCACATCTACATTCAAGACTGAACTCCAGTAATCATCCATGTGCACTTTTCCACTCACTTACTTGTGTACTTACCTGAGGACCTATCCTTCCTTGCCAAGTGCAAATATGCTGTAAAAACTGCCTACACTTGTACTAGTCGTCGACATTACGTAACGCTTGTGGATTACATATTTCAATGCATATGTACACAACATGCTCTTCTAATGTTTGCATCTTTACTCAAACAGCGTCAGTGTTGCGACGCAACTTCTGTATCTTCTTAATCTAGAATCTAGACTCACTCAGTTGTGTGTGAACAAATGTTCAGGTGCTATGTCTTATAATTTAAAGACTTCTAGACGCAATACTTAAAGCTACTAAACCAACTAGGTATATATGATATGGCACATACTTGCTACGTTCACTATGTGCTAACCTCACCTAACCTATCCATATTTGTGTGTGAATTTGATTTTCTTTTTAGTCAATACAATACATGATGCTGCTACCTCACCTAACTGAATAGAACAGGATGATGGAATATCAGGTTCCGACCATACTGGTGCTGTTTGCACTTGCACTTGTCATAAAATAATCATAGCTTCTAGTTTACAATCAAATTAACAAGACATCCACTCTCAGCTCAGTGTCAGCATCACTAAACTATGTTTTACCTTGCATACATAGGAAGCAAATATTAATAGAAGAATATCGCATCATTGTCTATGCTATTGTATAGGCATAGTTAATACCTAATGCCTACCTATGTCTATTCTATACTATAAACAAGTATGTCATTAATGCTGCATTATATAACAATTGCAGTCTGTAGGATCGGGATAGCTTGAGACATACAAAATGCATTCACGATTTTACTGTGTATGTACAGACTGTACAGTGATACAAGTATGTATTATAATAATAAGAACAATGTAGTTGTACTGTGTATAATGATTCATATACGCACTAATACAATGCAATGAATTGTTAAAACATTTTTGTTCGTCTGGAGATTCTTCTGCTTTTTACGATGCTACTTTCTTTTACATTGTACAACAATAATGTAAGCTGTCAGTGTGATTTCCATGCTTATTTTAATAATTGCTACCTTTCTAATGTGAAATACAACACATTGTGTTGTAGTAGTATCTCTGTCTTAATTTGCTGAATTTGCTAGACATCATGCACTAACAAATTCCTACGTAAATATGTAGTAGGTACAGTACAGTGTTGTTACTATGTATGTATTGAGTAACATAATACAAGGTTGAAATTGAAAAGGGCTTACCATTTGAATCGGTGAGTTTATAAACTGGCACGTCGAATTTGGTGAGAAATGCTGGCACTCTTGCAGCCGCAACTTGACCCATGGATGTCAGCGTCATGGCGCATTCCTTGCCTTCCTGGTTGAGAAGGGAGAACCAACCTAAAATGAGAAAAAATTTGAATTATTGTTCTGTATTATACCAAAGCCCAGAAACCAAATGAAATCCTGCATATTGGGTTACGAATAATTTTGGTTGTTCGCACATTTCGACATTTCTAGAATTGGAATTGGTATTAAGGTATGTTAATGCATGTGTTTTGGCGATACAGTCAGAGAAGCTTGCGAGTGATGAAACTTATGGTTGCACTTTGCCCTCTTATTTCGCTTTACAGGTCGTAAAATGTAAAAGTGTATGGATTTTCGTACAATTGTATGTGTAATAAAATTCATTCTTCTCCAAATTACTTTTCAACGTTATTTTACAATGCGGTACCGCCTTTCGAGAATATTACACTACTCAGGCTTGTAAGTTTGTACTAGAATTTCTCACAGCAAGGTAAATACTAGTTTCCAGAACATTATCGTTTTTTGCTACAGATGAGAGTGATTTGGAAGGTCACTTACATCTTTCACCTTTATACTACAATAACAACACCACAGGCATAAGACCAATTCTTACATACCGAATAAAATGAAAATGTAACCTCTATTCAATATCAAGAGTTTCTTAATATTATTGTATGTACCGTTTTTCATTTCACCATTTTTGTTAGCTACCTATTTACTAACTAACCATTATAGTCATGCTCATAAGTCCAATTTGATATAACGATAGTATTAACAATAACTGACATAACATTCCACAAAAGCACAGTAAAATTGTTCCATTGATTTTGTTTGTCAATTCCACAGATTGTAAGCAGATACGACACGTAATTACGCTCAGGAAGGAAGTTAATCTGTTTAATAATACTTTAAAGTGTTTTTCAGAAATGTGAGTTATAATTAAGTGGAGTTTAGTAAAACAAGGTTTCAGTTTACAATAGACGATATATCTGTAATTTTATAAAATACTCAATTTTAAGCCTAGGTTTGAATTAGTGTTGGGTGTAAACGTGTTTATGGTAATAGTTAAATTAAGTCTCCTCCCAGAAGCAATTTATGCCATGCAGACTGCTAAATCACTTTAATCAACTTTCATTCTTCACGGATAAACATTTCCAAAAAATCATTTAGTGGGTCGGGGAAAGTATTAAAAAGTATTGCGATGTTCCGTTCCACAAATTGCAAATCATTTATGATTTGATGGTGGCTTATGGTATGTGTAGTGTACATCACTACATCGTTAGTGCGTATGATTAGAAAGGTTTTAATCAGTAATTTATCACTTCTACTCTACGCATTCCATGTAGGAACTGTAATATGTATTTATATTTATTATGTCTACTAATGTTTCATGTTTTCAAAGATTTCTCGCTTCAAGGTTTATGTACAAGATATATACTACCTTCTACCTTGTTTGTCGTACTTAGCTTGTTAATTTTGTTATTTTGCAACATTTGCATTTCATTTGGTCCTACTTCTAATAACAATATCTTTATGAAATGAATAAACACTAACAACGTTGATTGCTAATCAGATGAGACTTGCAACTTGCCAGACGCCAATTGTTCTGTGAACATGAGAATAATTGTAGTACATGTACCTATGAGAAATACATATGGAAAAGACATGTACCTAGACAAAAAAGTTAATGAGAGTTGCTAACTCTAAAATACTTTTCATGGATATCAATTATTTCTTCTACATCTTTGGGTCTGGCAATCCAAATTGATTTGCCAATCTCTGGTTCCCCAATCGATACGACTCGTGTCATGAATTAATGAGCAAACAAACATTTTTTGGGAAAGCAAGTTGAGGAAACTCTGAGTATTTCAATGGGATTGTTATACCACATAGATTCTGGTAAGGACGAAATCAAATTAAATTTGTACATTCATTCAAAGCCCAGTGACTTGGTCATATTGATACGCCTTAAGTTGAGTGGCTTCCTCTTTTCTACATCTGCCATGCCATTAGTTTTCATTACTGACTCATTTCTTTTGAAAGAAGAGAAATAAATGTCTAGCCATTATGCCCACCGCGCACCCATTAAATTCATTATTTTCATTACCACTGTCATTATCATTGCCAAGGTAAGCTTAAGTCTTAATTCTTTTACTACTTAGAAGCAAAATGACTTGTCAGATACATACGTAAAGAATAAAGAACTACTAACCAGCTAGTAGCAGTCATACAAAAACAGTCGCAGTATACTTAAACTTTTGTTTTACCTTACATTCGTAATTGCGATGCTTTCATTATCAAAGGCACTTAAGAATTAAAGTGTATTGCATTGTTGTACTTTACAGCAACATACATTTGTCCGCGTACACAACGTACTAAATGGTTCGTGTTATCAACGCTTTTTGTGTCGTTCACTCACGGAACTCGAAATTCGTTATGGGTAACAAATTTGCAATACTTTTTTCTCTGCATTTTCTTAAATACCTGTTAACCATAGTAAAGCTGGTCAATAGGCTATGTTTGTATGTCACAGTACATAAAAATGTCACACAAACACCAAATGCATTATTTTCCAAGTACAATTGAGATTTATGCATTACCCTCAACAATTACCATCCAAAATTGTGTTTATATAAAAATTATTAAATGAACTTTCAGATAATAAGCACAAATTTTTTAATGGATACCTCTATTTCTATTAACTTAACCACAAATTTTCTTCCTAATCCCTTTGACTTTGACTTTAAATTGAAAGCCGACGGATTGCAGTAGAGTAACAAAGAAGCTGAAGGTTGACCCATCCTACAAGTACAAATTGTCATAATACAATCATATATTAGTAATAATTTTGTTGGAATTAAAAATTCTCTACTTGTATTGCACGATAAAATGTTCAACCATGTTCAGAATTGTGGACATATTTTTAATTTTTTATAGAATCTAACATCATTCACGGCTTCTTAGAACTATTTTGTACAATACAATGCAATAACATACAGTTTTTAGAAAACAGGTCTGCTAAAGGTATAAGGTATTCTATCAACTTCTGGGAAGGTGTATGATTATTTATTTCACATGTTTTGCTACTGCATTTTTCCAGATGTTTCTCATTCAACATTCTTTTGAACAAATAAAATAGCCCGACATTTTGATGTTAAAGTGTGCAATTTTTCACTCTAAAAAAAGTTTCTTTGCGTTTGCATTTAGATGAGTTGTAGCACCTTTATATTCCGTCATCAATGAACTGTTTATTTACACAGGTCTTTTCAAAACTTCTGCACAGATTCAATCACACGATGAATGCTTGCACTGTACTGTGTATTCCTACTCCTACCATTTGTTATTTTAAGTGAATGAGGATAAATTGTTTTGAGTTCCAAGAATACTAAAATAATATACAAATGGAAGTGCATCCTTCTTCCTGTTATCTTGATTCGTGACAAAATATGTACAAAGAAATACATACATAAAGTTATTTTCCAAGAGGGTGAATGACTTTCAGAAACTAGATTTACACTTTGTACTCAAAACCTAGCTATTTTGAAATCTTCTCAACATTTTTAGACTTCGGCCAAACAAACAACGATGATTCAATGACTTTTCCATCTACATACTTTTTTTTAAATTGTGTTTTCTTCGGACTTTTGTTTACATGAATGACTTATGTGATGGATTAGAGTTAAACCTACACCTTGTATGTATAATTATATGCAACACCCTTTTTTGTTACCTCATATCACGTATGTATCAGGGACATGGAACCTTCATACTTCATACGTTCATCTCTTACAAGTACGGTAAGTACGTTTTACGTAGATACCAAAGCCAAATTAAAGTATGTCCTCGTGCAGATATTATTATCAGCCAAATTAAAACTGGTTTTGTCAACTTGTCTCATGTATGTGAGACTTGTGAGATTTCAAAGCAAGGCAAAAACACTCATTCCAAATCTCTTGACGACATAAAAGCAAAATAAAACTACGTCCTGCAAATGATGATTGCAAGAAAAATCAGTTCTATGAGCTCAAAACATTAACCATTATTGCCTTGTAAGCTAATGGGATTGTAAATGTAAAAGTTGTTACAAAAAGCCAAAACTTGATTTATATGCATAGCGCATATTAAACAATCATTGTAATATTTATGAGATGAAGATTTGAAGTAGAATGAAACTTATGTAGGTATTTAATTTGAACATATGTAGGTATACATGTATAAGTGAACGAAAAGAGAATCATGAAATCATGATGTTCTATAGGTACATGTTACTTCTGGTGGTGTGGTGGTGCATTGGTGTATGTATTAATAACGAATCCTGAGATATTCATTAGTATTTGTGTGGTTCTTGTGAAGTGCAATAAGAAATTATCTGTAAATAGTTGAATTTGCATAAATTAGACTTTCTAATGCTATCATTCCTTTATAGAAATGTTAATGATTGATTATTCGTCAGAAATTCAAAGTTACTACTAAGATTGCACTTGCACATAATAATTGTAAATCCATAACTGCTAATGAACTGAGCAAACAAACAGATAGACAATACTGCAAGATGAAGAAGAAAACAGAAGAAGGAAACATTGACCTTTCCATAGCACGAAAGAATTATTATCCCCATAATAGTCAACTTAATGACCACTACGAAGTAAAATTGTAACCGAATGAAGACTTTGAATACTAAAAGTGCAGAATTAGAATTAGAACTGGCAATCTAAAATGCATTCCACTTTCTAATAAAAACAGAGTAGGCGCTTGTTGAAAGGATTCCTTACACCTCTGTGCTTTCAAGCATCTAGCACTTTTCAAATAGCGCTAATTTTACCAAGAGCAGTTCTTGTAAATGTGCTCACAGATAATAATGTAAGTGTATGTATGTATGTTTGTATGAAACCAGACATTGTTTGACTTTTCTGTTGAACATGTTTATTTTAACAGGCTTGTGAGTAGTATATAGCTGTGCAGAACGTGAACAGAATCAAAGAACAAATCAGTGCGAAATAAACACACAGACAGGTTTACGTGAGCTGTAAAGTAAAACATGCCCTTTTAAGGAATAGCATAATTTCTGAGTCTTTTAAGCTCCTGGTTTACTACTGAGAAAGACACAATATTCAAAAAATAAAAAGACACCTCCAGTTAACAGAACTACATACCAAGAACTATTTTCGCCGTCAAAAAGTACACTAATCATGCAGACTAAACTGGTAATCATGAAAGATATGTTATTTGAACTCCAAAATGCTACACATTAGTCTCCGCCGTAAAGAGACTGTCTGCATACGATAATAAATTCCACAGAAGTCTTTAAGTTTATAAATGCCCGGAATATTTATAATGTCCCTTATTTATAAGCCATTTTTACACATACTACCATATACACACAGTAGTACACGCACTAATCATGTAAATGTACATTTATGACGGTATAAAAACACCATTCATTGTGAACGTCTCACCTTACTAACTGGAATAAAGTGAGTGCACGTTGATGCTGGAAGGCAATGCGTAGGATTTCAGTTCAGTCAGATTTATGAAGGCGGAAGTACGCTAACTAAACATTAAATAGTGAGTGAATGTTGTGTATATGGAAAAACTAAAGTAAATTGGTACCTCTCATATAATAACAAGAAGTACAAGCAAGTAAGTAAAGCTTGAGCAGAGCAATGTTGAACAAGTACTACACACATTATGATAGTCATTGAAGGTAATAAATAGACAGTGGACTGTGTAATATACTTGTCTGTACTTTCCAGCATCTTGCTTTACATTTTATGTCGTTATTGGGTGGTTGTACTACGCGGCAGCATTCTTAAAGTTCTGGTTTTGTTAACGATTGCGTCTCAAAACGTATAAGGAGTCTATACAGCTAAGTAAATGGGCAAGTTATGATAAGTTAGAACACACAGAATCTACTCCTCTATAAAATGCATACTAGCACAAATTGCCTAAACAATGAATTGCTGAGTAACTTTAACAAGATAGCAACCATTTCCATTTGACTCAATTGTCTATAACGTAATTAAGCTTTCCCGTTTCTGAACCAACAGTTTACCATTTACATAATAAAACTTTTAGCTTGGAGTAGTTCAATTCATTGTTATGGCTTGTTCTACACACAATGTGCTGTACATTGATGTCCAAAGGAAAGGTGGCAGGAACTTAGCTGTAATACGGCACTAAATATTGTGTAACTTGCTTAAATGGTTTAAACTATACGACTGTGTACAGTACTATACCTTTCCTGAGCAAATCGGACAGTTCGATAAATAAAGATATTATTACTTTCCTAGATACCTACACAAACGCAATTAATAAATCAACATTGCATGACCGTGTCTACTAGTATGCTAGTTGGTCTTTGAATTAAAATTTCTTCCGTAATCCGATACCTTTACCTTAACATTTTACACTATTAATGTTTTGCAAAGATATAGTGTGGCTTTACTTTACCTGGTACAGTCCTCATTAAAAGTTGACTTCAATGAGTACTACTTCGTACGTACGTGCCAAAGTCAACTGGTGAGAAATACCACCATGCAGTACAAGAAATGCAAATGATTATCTGATTCGAGTTAGCATTTAAATTGCATTAAGCAAGTTATCTGTGTGCAGTATCAAATAGCTGGAAGCTCTCAGCAACTACTTGCTAACAAAAATAATAATACACATTATTGTTTGCATACGCTAATGCACCGTAACTATAAAATTATACTCGTTAAAATATAAATTGGTTTGTACTAGTACTATAAGTTTTTATGTAGCATGAATTTAATTGTGTATGATTGTAACATGTATATTATTTCTATGTATAAGATATTATACATGCTTGTTTTGCTACCGGAAAACATTGACTGAGAGTAAACAGACAAGCAAGTAATATTTGTATTATTGCATTACAAGTCTAATGGCTCGTACTAATGCGTGGCTTTCTATAGATATTCGATAATTTATTTCGGCAATATATCATTGGCTCATGGTCACAACAGCTATAAACACAAACACATGTACCTACTCAAGTATTTATTAAAATTCAGTTAGTGACGCATTAGATTCTTTTTGCCTGCAAGGCAGCTGCTTCACGTGGAATTTAGGTGTGATGTACTGACAAAGAGTGAGATACGAGGCACTCACATGAAAACAGTTCGTACCTGTTCGTTCATATATAGTAGTGCTAGACAAGCCACTAATTCATGTGCCCCCAACATACGAATTTATAGTTTACAATAGGTAATTGCTAAATTGTTATTAGCTCTATAATTCACTTAAAGGAGTGCACTTATTAGACCTTTATTAAGATATAACAACAAATTCTCAACTATTCAAAATCCTGTTAGAATCCTTTTCTAAGCAGCAAGCCAAGTACAAGGGAAGGATGCTGTTCTTGGCTCTAAAGTGTGATCCTATTCTACAAGGTGTTTGTTTTTGCAATCTACTATACATGCATTAATCACAAAGTTAACCTGCTAACAAGAAAAAGCCCGGTAACTCATTTATCATCCTTAGCACAATGGACAGGCAGGAATGTAACATTGGAAATAAAAATCCATTTGTGAATCGCAGATACAGATACAATCAATAATACACGGAATATGTTTAATCTAGCTGAATCAAGCTATAAATTACTTGTCAGCCATTTATATATCATAGGATCTTAATGACCCCCTAAAATGCTACACATTACTTTCAGTTTGTACTAACTGTCTTATCCGTCTGCAATCTTTTAATAAAACTCAATACATTCTTTTGGTTATGTATTACATTGCAGATAGTCTAACAGTACTACCTGTGTGAGACCCACCATGAAGTTTAGACACAATCAGTAAACGTACTACAAAGTGTACATTTCAGAAATCCCAATTGTTTTAAAGATTGTATGCAAAAGATCATGTTTATTGATAATTTCCTAATGTGAAAGGAAGACATTATTGACTTTGGAAATTCAAAGGTGAAAAATTAATGCTACACTACATACTACATCCAAAGATTTTATCGCCTTAAAATTGTTGTATGAATGAAAGGTGTCCATTGTCCATGTATACACTTACAGCTAATAATAGTTATGCCTAGTACACGCAATTGATGAAAGTACAATTATATAAAGCAATAACCTTTTGATGTCTTCTATGTATTATGGTTTAGTATTACCAATAAA
This sequence comes from Pogonognathellus longicornis, assembly GCA_034694085.1. NCBI lineage: Eukaryota > Metazoa > Arthropoda > Collembola > Entomobryomorpha > Tomoceridae > Pogonognathellus > Pogonognathellus longicornis. Next base: position 21,049 of record JAQFYB010000588.1, read on the forward strand.
ATCGTTGCATTATATAAAACTGTGCTGCATAAAAATTTAGTATGTAAGCGCACATTTCAAATTTGCAGCTGTGCCATATCTTTATGTGCTATAACAGATGATCAAGGCTCATTAAGCGATAATGAACAGTTGTACCTGTGCAAATCCGCTTCGAAAACGAAAACTTAGTTGGCTTATCAGGGCTATAACGGCATTTACTAGGGAAACTGCTTTCTTTACACAATGCACTAGGAAGGACATTTAATCGTAATGCTAGTAAAACAGTTCAGTTGAGATATTTACGTTCATAGAGTGACTTTGACTAATAGAAGGAATCAAATTGGCAGGTCTGTCATAAACCATTACGATAATTTACATTTAAGTAAAGTCAAAGAACGCTATTATAAGGAGAATACAGATATTCTTCACTTTCTCATAGTCCTCGTGCTGTGTACGTATGTGTATCCATTATACTTGGCTATGGGTACTACTAAAGGCTGGTAGCAAACTAAGGTAGGGTAAATGTATGGAATGAATTTTGATAAATGCCGTTTCCCCATTTTCCCACGAATTGCAGCATTTACTTCACTTGCACTCGGCCAACCTGCTATGTAGCTTACGGAAAGGCGAAGTGATACAAAGCAATGACAGTTAATTTTCTTGTTCTGATTACATATTATGGCAGTATGAGATTCAGTTCGTTTTGATTGTGACTCTGTGGCGAACTGAACTTATGAAACTGGCAGTGGTGTATAATATGTATATGCTACAAATCGAAACGATAATTTAGCATGTTATAAAATTACATTGTTAGACATGATGTTTTGCACTTAATCATTACGTATAGATTAACTAACTATAGTTTTATAAATAATAGTTCACTTACTTTACTTTACCTGACTACGTAAATTCTAGAAACTGTACTTCAGTCTTTACTACATTTTCCTTTTCTTACTTCATTCTCATAACAATAGACTGTAATTTTTGCTTGACAACGAATACAAGTGGCTTTTAATCGTAATTGCTAATTAAACGGGAACTGTGAGACACTCGTGATAGCTTAAGAAACTGTATATAGCCTGTACTTCTAGTCAGTAATTTTATGTGAAGATTTGATTGAACATTGTTTTGCATTTTGTAATAATATAACGCAAAGTTATGTATTATCACATAGAGGCAGGATAGCATAATGCATTCGTGTAGGTATGAGTATACAGTTTTTCAATTAAACAGTTGTAAGCTATAAAAGCATCAAAAATGTATACAGCTTACACATACTTACCATTGCAAATACCACCACACGTTTACTAAACACATAAAATATACAAATGGTTCTAGATTTATGTGTACTATAACTGACAGTAATTGTAGTAACAATAGTTATTATTTTTCATTTTTATGCTTATTATAAATGCAAGCAACAAGTTCGGGTGTCTGTAGTCTAGTACACGATTGCATACAAACACAATATATTTAGTAATTGTATGAAGTTTTTCTTTCAGCATGCTATTGCAAAGGCAAAGAGTGAACGCATTAAGTAAATAGATCATTTAGACACAGGCAGTTTTGTAAATGGAGAACATTACTCTTTTTCAAGGAAAAATGAACATTTTCTTATGTCATACTACATTTAATATGTACAGCTTATTTAAAACTACCTACGTTTTAATATTAATAAGAGAAAACTCTTTGTACAATGTAAAGATTTATGGATTTAATGAGTTTTGCGTGCTTCAATCGTGAAAGTAAACAAATTTTCAAAGAGCTATACAACAACATCGCACATCAAGGGACAATACGAAATACGATGACAAGTCTAGCTAAAGTTGAAATAGTTAAGAAAATGAATGAGTGTATATAGTGTAGAATATAAGTCTAATATGCTCAGTGAGTGAACTGCATACTACTGCATAAGTTTTCAACAAAGACCATCAGCATTCAGTTTAAATAACAGAACAACCTGTAATTACGTTTGTTAACTAACTTGCTCAGCAGCAAAGCAGATATCTCAAGAAAACACAAGTCCGTGGATGAATGATTTCTTTTGATGGTCATTCCCAAGCTCTAAGGCTATTTTACTTATTTGCATGTTTCTAAGTGCTCTTTCTGTTACAATATATATTCGCAGACACTTATACATTTGTCTAATATATGTTTTAAGTAGGTATATGTGTACATACAGATATACATATATCTTTTGCCCAGAAGCTGAAATTGGCAATCAGTAGCGGAATGACTTTGTATAGGGAAAAATCATGCAGGACATGGCCATCAAATGACTCCGTAACTGACTAGGCAAGAATTACTTCCTATCATACATACAGTTTTTTAAAATCCCTCTTCCTTGCATTATATTAGTCAGCCAACTGTAGTGTAGTCAAGTAAACAAGAGGCCATAAAATTATAACACAATTATGCATTAGAAATGGTACAGCCATAGTAAACAGAAAAACACAGGGCAAACCAACCTCCAGCTTTATCACATCAGATATCAAATCTGAGTGATGGACTGACGTAACATCACAGAAATTACCACTGAGAAAAATCGAGCTACACCAAAGCAAACGCAAGCTGTCTGCATTAAATTCACCTACATACCTACCTACCTACCTAGCCTAGCCTATAATAAACGTACACAGGTATAGCTTCTTGTATGCAGTCTCTAGCTATGTGTTTATGTATGTACATTCATTACAAATCATTATAGCCGGAGGAAAACCACATTTTCAAATACAACTCGTATAGAGCACACTATTTCAATTCAAACACATACTTAAAGTTCAAAAATTATCTACATAATAATAATACATAATAATAATTAACCATACTCTGAGACCTTTGCTGCCCGACACTGAAGGTATTGGTTTCTTGATGTTTGTGTGGTGTGGTTGGTGTATCTCTATTTAAAATTGAACGTTATTATGTTTTGCTCAAACTTCATGCTCAATTATGGACAAAGCCAACATTACCTTAGTGTGGAGGTAGATATTATAAATATTGCAGATAATTCGAATCTCTTGGAAAAGATTAGCATACAAATAAGATTTGCACGTCTGTGTTATAGTTGCTAGCCTTAGTATACAGATAGTATTTCCATAGAGTGTACCGATAGCACTGCATACTTTGTTGCGATACCTGTTTCTTAGCTTATTTACTGAATTAGTTATTGTATAGAAATAAGTATCTTCAAAATGTTATATAATACAATAGTAAGTAGTATGGATACTTAGACACTATAAAATCACTTATTGTGTCCGTAATATTATTGAATGCAAACAGAACATCTGTCAGTTAGCAAAACTTTATGCAGATTGCAATTTGAATTGTTGGAGATTGATTCAGAAAGCTTGACCATGCTGTCTTATGAGCAATAAAGCATTGAGTTGCAATTGCTTAATGTGCAGTAAGTAGGATAACAATTACTCAAACAATGAACTTCGCATTTCCATTCACGAATATTTTTGCAAAGGAAAGAAATTGGTCTACAAGTCTACTACTAAACAAGAATGATTTTAAAACATGTAATATGGCAAAACAGGTGTTATTGACTATTAAATTGCTGAAGCATGATACTTACTCTAATATACACAAACTCACACACAATACACTGGCTATAGTTTGCAAATAAATAATGAGCACTTCACAAATAGAAGTTAATGTATCGTAAATGTGTAGGCACACGGAATACAATAAAAACTAAAGCATGCATGGCAATGTTTACCGACGTAACTGGACATTATGACTGACTAGTCTGGGAACATTACACCTTGGATATTGTATTGCTAATGTTTCTGTACTTATCTTTGGCATAACATTAAGAGCATTAGCATAGCGGGCACATATCAGACGACTACTTATTAGTTTAAGTACAAATTGACACATATTAATGATTGTAGTTAGTCTCATTATACAAATACGTACAACTCATAAAGAGTAATAGGACATTAGCCGTATAAGGCATCTCCCCACTTGCTGCCTACTAAAATATCAAAGTATATCATGCAATGAAAGAGAGAGAGAATATTAGCTGTCAGCAAGTTTCATTTATTATCTGTAGGTTATACTTTATTGCATCATTACTGAATCGGAGGCTTTCCATGAATAATTCCAAAAACTGCAGTACAGACAAAGCAAGGCTTGTGAATAAATAATGTTTGATGGTAGAAAAATTATTTGCAATTTTTGATTGCTTTTATTAGTAGTAAATAGTTTATGAGTGTCTGTTTCCTTCTAAGCTATCAAGTTAATAGCCTTGTTTCTGGAGATACTTACAGGTAGATAGTTTTATTTTAAAGCTCGCAAATTGAACCATAAGGACCAGGCCTTTACCACGTGAATAACTTTTAATATTGCAAGTTCAAGCAAATTGCTACGTGGAAATAACAACTAAATGTTATCCATACCATATAAATACACATTTCATAATTAAATTTTTACGTGTATGTTATCTGTTGTGCCTGCTTGTACTTACTACTAACACAAAACTGGTAAAAATCAAACAATACAACATAATGCATTGCATTCTTTTACTTTTTTGACTGTTTAGTAAAAAAAAGTATGAACATTTGATTATTGTAATTTGAAAGAAATCAATTTTTTGTTACACATGACATGACTATTACTTGAGTGAAGCGAACTGAGAATAGACTAATGAATGTCCCAGGAAAATGCTTACATGTGAGTACCTGTAATCTGTACACACAGCAATGCAAGCTGTTCTAAATCTATTAGTGTCGAAGTATGAAGTATGAAGTTGTACTCTAAAAGTTCGAACAAAGCAGCCAACAGAGATATATGTAATAAAATTTTTGATGACTAACGTGGTCAAGGCAAAATCACTTTGATTAACAAGATCTTACGGACAGCTATGATAAAAAACAATATCCTATTGCCAATTATGACATAAAAGGTAATGATAGTGATTTTTGTTTTCTTCGACAATTTATTATTATTTGCTAAACATTTTTATGCGGTAGTATTTTTTAAGTCGAGGATATCGGTATAATATAAACATTAAAAAATTCTTCGAATCTATGCACATAATAAATGTTTACATATATGCAATTTTTGAACATGATGGGAGTTTCCTCTGTAGTTGCCAGTTGCAGGGTTCTAGCTTTGACTTTTTCATTTTTTTTTCAATCCGTTGAAACTACTATGCACATTCTATATTCTCTCTATGTGTATTTGCTATGGTATTTACAGGGCGTTTGCGTCATTGCAGAAAACCCCAGTGAACCTTTCGTGTGTAGCATTATATCATAAACAAATGCCCATACGGATAAATAATTAAGTAGTACTACTACAACCTGCATTATAGATATGGAATCCTGAGCACAGGTTTTTTGTTACGTTACTTGTGATGGATGCTTTTGATTGTAAGTTATTCTTCAATTCAAGCAAGGTTTGCTGCTCTTCTGTCACTTATACAAAGAGACTGTGGGTCCATTCGTGTAGGAATGAAAAGCAGTAGCGTTGCTCCATGCTCCCGCAATAAAGCAAAGAGTTACGGTCTAGTTATCTGGATGAAGTGCTGTAGCTATAGCTGCATCACACAATTACGATCACTCTTTCTAAAAGATTACATCAAATCGTTAATTGAAATTGCTCTTGTTTTACATGCTTTTTGTTACACTGTACTAATGAAACTAAAGCCTTTCTTATGTGCGTGAGGTTTTACTTACCTTTAAATAATCCTTCTAGAAATTACACGAAGTGATAATGTGCCCGCGCACATTATACTACTTTACATTCATTTGTTTCTAATCCTTTTGTACTTAGCTTTTTACTTCGTCCCCTATACAATGCATTACCACTACTACCACGATCACGACGAGTGCAAGAACTATAGCTACAATTATACTATACACAATTGAGAATGAATGCACTCGACACTCGCACCCCAAATATGGACCATAGTGTGTGAGTGTTGTAATATAAATGTGTGAAGTTAGACTTTGATGGACGAACAGATAGTGTTACACTTTTGCATTCAATCTCGCTGCTAATCTGGATCCACGTGTTCGAAAGAATTTTTTTACAATAAATGCAAGTACAATAGTGTAAATGCGCCTCATTTCTTATTCTTTCCTTTATATGAATATGCCATGCCATCTCAACCACTTATTTATTTAGTTAAGCTTTTATTCGTGATTGTCGAGCTTATCGTTAGCTCCAGTTCCTGAGTCATTCAATCAAAGCCTCCTACTTCTACACATCCTGACTTACATTATACCTGTCTCTCTTACTTACTGTGAAGCATAAATTCTCACACCTTCTTAGTAGTATTATATTATTAACAACGCAACGTATTCTTCTAGCTTCATAAATATTCTTTGATATACGAATTGCAATCTAAAATAATAACCATGAATGATTTTTTGTTTACGTAAAAGCGCGAGAGTGGAACTCTACGATAAGCCTCAATGGACTACAGATATTCATACCATAAAGTAGGTACCTTGCTGTCATTGTCAGATTATTTATATGCGTGCTTTCAGGAATTAACATTACAACAATAATATTATGCGATAGCTGTATGGAAATAATACACCTACTACTCCAACAGTCACATTATTACACCTACTTAACTAGAGGTGTCTATAACTCAGATGGGAGTCGAATATAATAATCGTATTGGGTATTGTGTATAGTGTATAAGTAAATACCAGCTCATTGACGAATGTAGTCGGCTAGTATTACATGACTAATACATTTATGTTATGAGATCTGGAGAATATTTAAAAGGTCAACGGTTATACGACCAGAGTAAAACTGATAAATTCTTTCAACAGAATGTTGAATGATAAAACTATAAAACTAAAAATCTCTATGTGCAAATACTAAATACCCTTGCATTTTCTAATCCGTGTATGTTTCAGTCTTTTACGATGTTTTTAATGCCGCAAGTACGGAATAAAACTGTGGAAAAATAATCTTGTTTGTAATTCCGCATTGTAATAAAGCTAGACTTTTATTCTAGCTTTGTCAACTCGAGTCTCTTTGCGTTTAATTTCATGCGTATAAAAACTGGCCCCCACTTCCAGTATGGCACTTAATGGGAAAACTATGTGCGTAAGGTATTTTCGTATTACACACATCTACACTATAATAAATAAGTGTATAGTCAGAGTCTCACGATCTTACTATATAGGCATGAAGTACCTAACCTACACCTTTATAAAGTAGGTACAGAGTGCAGACTGAATATTACGTTAACGTGTACTAGTATGTATACATGGTAGACTCCACCCAAATAAGTGTTTACCTTAGCATCATTACAATGTGTTACATTAAAGATATTACAACGAATTTCACAGTGACAGAGAGACGCGATAGTATTATATGCACATTATTACGCTATTTCATCATGAATCCCTCATGGCAAGGGTGAGAAGTTGGGCTGAATTGTTTATGAAGTCGCCTTGCCACCTTTTGTCTTGTCCATTCGTTTCCTTATACAAGCACATTAGTACAACTCTATACTAATATTATTTCATTCTTGAGTTTCATACACCTAATACAATATAATACTAGTCCCAGCCACCATAACATAATAGTTAAATGATAGTATCTGCATCTATATTCGACTACTTGTATGTATACTTATATAAATTAAGATGCAGTCTGGTCTGGCTGCCGGCTCGGCTGGCCTGATCTAACTGAACTGCACTGGTTTTAATAATACGTATATATAACAGAATAATATACACATACTGTGTATATTACAGCCCAGGTAGTAGTGTGTTTGCAGATGATAAGGATTGTGTACTAGTAAGTACTATGGAATTACAGACGTTGGGATTGAGTGTGATTTGTCTTGAGGGAAAATAAAAGAATATCGAGTTGAATAATTCATTGAGCCGTTCTTTTCGAATCACAGAGTTCGTCAGAGAGACACAGAGAGAGAACTGCTACTATATACTCTGCACTCTACGATTAAGTGTAATGTATGAAATTGAGTAATACATTATTATGCTCAAGTCAAGCGTTAGTTGTATTGGTATTGATTTACAAAGAAGCTTTTTCTGCGTACTAATAGAAAATACGAGCTTAAGCAAACGGGACATTGTCTTAAGTAAAGGTGAGGACAAGGGCCACACCACAACGTATAATTCCATATAAGAAGACAAGTTTTCCTTGTTTAAAGTCCTACTGTCCAAGGACGATCAAGTCGGGAAGTTGCTTCTTGCTTGCTTGTAGAGTAATTAGATACCACAGCATACCACATCACCAAAGCTACTCACAGTTTGCTACATTTTATACGCATGAATATTTATTAGTATTAGTCCTCTGTTGTCCATCTCATCATCACTATAACATTTCACATCACACCAAAGGCAGGCTTAAACAGTTGAAGTTACAATGTCTTCTATACTCATTATGGCACGACCATCGACTAATCATTCTTTTTTTCAAGTCTCAAAATTTTCAAATCATTTTCATGCTTGCTCAACACCATTATTTTATATGCACGATGCATAATGTAGAGTTAGTAGCATAAGTACATGTATACAATAGTGCTCTATTATTTACGTACAAAAGTTAAGGTAAAGGCTCTACAGGCTAGGTACGTAATAAGGAAAATAGAAAAACTCGTCATTAGTTATGTTCTAACGTTACATGTTACAAAATGTCTCCGAGTAGGTTTGTGATGGGTAGGTTGTTATATTGTTGTACGTTGGTTATGTAATGAAGTAAGTAATGTAATGCTTGTATGTGTGTCTTCTATTATAGATTATTATTTCAAAACGTGTACAATTGTGTTATAAATCTCAGGTGGTACGAGTACGAAGAAGATGAGATTACAAAAAATTGTGAAGACCTTTAAAGTTCATAGCCCGAACAGCAGGTACAGTAATTAGTTAATAGGTGGTCTTTCCGTGTTGAAACGTGCATCGCTTATAGCTAGGAAGTGATTAATAAAATTACATTGTTTAAAGTCGTTACATGTTACGCTACGTTTTGTTGCGTTGTAGCTGTGATTAATTATCACAGAATTAAATTAAACTATACAGATGGAAAATTAACATTTCTTTCCACTATTAGTATAAATCGCTTTTATGAATAAACGTAAATTGTTGTATACAATAAATGTTTGTACTTAGTTGCTACATACATTAATTTTGTATTACTGTACTTTGTTAGCTTTCTTTCATACAATATACTAGATGTATGTAAAACTGTTTCAGATTGCAGTGAAAACGTTATGTTGTTAGTGAGAAATAATATTAATAGGGAATCATATTTTATTTAGGTTGTGAAACTGCCAAAGTATATTTCAAGATTCCATGTAAAACGTGAAGGACATTTATTTGGCTTCATTTGGCTAAAAGAATTTCAAAAATCTTCGTAGGAAGCTTGCCACGAATTACGCCTGCTTCATGCGAAAACTCTCGAGACGGATTGTATCGAAAAATGTTGCCGTTGCCGTTGTCGATCTGATAAAAAGTGGAATTTCATGCTTGCTATTTTTTCTTGGAAAATAAATGCTTTCCATCATCCCTAGTTTGCCAGTAGCTATATGAATGCACTTGAATGTATTGCAGGTCTGTATGTATGTATTATACAGTCGAACTGACCGTAAGACTGAGCAAATTAAGTTGGAATGAAATTAGAGAGCTGTCTGAGCTTGTCTCTTACGTTTAAACTTTAAACAGACCAGTACGAGTAAATATCCATGCTACATGATTTGCTAATAGTTTTAAAGCTTATCATTGTACACGTATCACTGATTTTAGAGTCATAATTTTGTGGTGGTCTAACAAATTGAGTTTACGATCAATAACAATTATTCTATCATTTTAAATATACATAGATATATGTATTTACTTACGTACTGAAAGTAAAATTACATTCAAATTGTTCAGCTTCAATGAATCTCCATTACAGAACCAAAAAAGAAATCGTTTACAATGAAATTAAATGACCATAATCTTAAAATACAAAACATTAAATCGAAGTAATAATTGCTATAAAATCAGTGGAGCTTTGTGATAATGATAAGTATTGCGTACATAGTTACCTACATATGGACACGAACGACGTGTCGATTTCCTTGTTTGCCCAATCAGTTCTCTTATACTGGAATAGAGTTACCTACAGAAATGTTTTTTCATACTTTGTATGAGTAAATTCGCATAAAGCAGTTATAAAACTAATGAAGCAAGTATTAAAGTTTAGGAATGATATGGTGGTAGTGCGATAAACGAACGTTAGAATCTGTACCAACCAATACTTGTAGTGCTAATAACATTATTGCGGTGTGCCACAGCCACAGACATCACTTCTTCGTTCATTTATATTGCAATTTACAATCCTCAGTGTTGTTCTATCTCGAAAATGATTTTAAGACTGAGATTGAAGTGTTCAAACCGGCCGATGGCCATTCTCATACATTCGCCTGTTACTTTTTCTTTCATAATATCTTTACAGCTTCTTAGATAATAGTATTTCTGAAAAACGGCTTTTTCCCTTATGCTATGCTCAAGATTTTATGAGTGACTTATACTAACTCTACGTCTACAACTGCCTATGCACTTAAAGAGTTTTTCCAACTAGTATGCTCATCTGCAAGTTTAATATTTCCTTTTACTGTTACATACAGGCAACGAGTAGATCGTTGTAGAAATGTGATCAGAACACGACATCAATTAGAATTCATTCGTGTTGAAAAACGTTACTGTTGATGAATTATCTCATTTTTCATTTTAACACAAAAACTCAAAGTCAATTTCAATTTGTTGTTAAACGGAACTTCCAGAATGGAAAATGCATAGGGGTGGCAATGCAATAAGTGCGCTGCATGCATTGCTGTTACAAATTCGTAATGTGATATGAATATGAATCAAACTCGAAGTACTTTTTTTGTACTTAAGATGATTACAAAGCGTATATAATGCTCTATCAAACGGTTTTAACTGGCCGGACTGTTTTTTGCGTTTGTTTTGTTGTTATTCAATCCAAACCAAATGAACCAGTATAGCAATCAGAAACTTTTACCAACAAAAACCACGATAACTTTAATACACAATGCGATGCTACTTGACCAGAAATACATAACTGTACAACATAATGCAACTATTTACATTTATTCCATTATTTATCTGTTATTCTGCACAACAATGTTCTGTATATAAAGATATAATGGAGATAATGGTAATTGTACCATTCTTTTTACAGCTTTCATGCATGGAAATATTTCATTGTGTTGTCCATTCTATTGATATTCACTTTATTTAGTGGTCACAAATACAGAAATGTAACGATTGAATGAGTCAAGTAATGAGAGAATGGTCTCATGTCTAAAAACTACATTGTGTAAAACTGCAGTGTGTGTTTTGGTCAATCTCACTTTGGTTAATGCTGTGGCTAGGAAGTAAATTCCTATTAACTAATTCGGTTAGGAATTCAACGGTAAGACATATGTAGCTTATCCAATAACTTGAGACTGTGTAGGAAATGCATGTCTTAATCATATCGAACTGTGATGCTAACTTTACTTTTGTATGCAAGCTAAATATACAAGATGCATCATAGTGTAATGCACGGATTGCGCCTGTAATTGAACAACAAACATTTGCATTGTCTATTTCTGTACATCACATCGTTCACTCGTGAGAGTGTCGATCAAATTGTCTTTGAAAGATATCTCTCTCCATTTAATGCTGAATCATTTACTCCAATCTTCCTACAGTAAAAGTTTAAAGTAGGCACATTAAAAAAATTAAACATTCACACGAGTCAATACACACAAATGTGAATACTTAGTACAGGTACCTATTACCTACCTACATGTGTACAATATGGAATGTATAAAACAGCATGAGATCCTTTGACAGCTACATAAACTTCATTATGACTTGCCACGATTACAGGCTGAATTCATGGCAGGTGTAAGTGAATTTTCATACTGGGCTTAACCACAGTCCATACTCCACACATTACTTGCAACATAGTAAATCACACATCATGTTGGAATACGATGTATTTAAGGCAAGGAGCAAATGAAAGTGTCAATATCCTCAATATATATAATATGTGCATTCTTTGACTTTTAATTTTCCATTCTTCGCACACCTTCACATCCTTCAACGTGTAACGGTCGAAAATCTCTTTCTGTGACTTGTCTCCACTGTGAGACACAATGAGAGTGGAGGCGTGAAAAAATGCAGATTTTCTTTTAACCATCCAAAATGTGGTCAGCAACGTTGCGTGCGAATATTTCAACTGGGTACGACACATCATTCCATCAGATTCACTTTTTCAATTCAGATCAGATGCATATCTCCCAAGAATTGTTATACACATACGACAAAGAAAATGTAATAGCAATAACATCAACCGCTGTAGCCTCACACACATTACACTTTACAGATTGCACTTAGGTATATATAGGTGTATACAATTTTAATATTTTTTAAAGGTAGGTATAAATCAGATTTGACAATATGGATTAATAATGCAATTCAGTCACATCATCACGATACCACAATAATGTTACTGAAGGAGTCGCTTAATCTTTCACCGCTGTCTTCAATGTATGTGAGTAGAGGCTGAAATGCCTTTCATATGTCGTTAGGTATTCGTTACGTTACATTCCTCTTTTAGGTTAGGTTTAAAAGTTAGTTAAATCAGGTTGTATACAATCCGTGACCAAAAACGAAAGTCATCTTAAGTGGGATTGAACCTTCGTTGTATGAGTTCTTAAAGTGACATCAAGTCACGCCACAAATTTGCATGAGCACATTACGAGTTAACTGATGTGTGATTTTTAGTCGACAGTATAGACACCAATTTAAATGCTCATTTGCACGGTTTCAGATTTTAAACTTTACAAAGGAAATCCTTCGAATGCGTACACAGAAGTCCGTGAAAATTACATTGATGTAGTAGCTACTGCAGTCCTTTTCGATTAATTTTTGAATATTAGTTATGCAAATGAAATTACAAAACCATTAGTCTTCAGACTACGATTTAAAGATTGCGTAACACGAGCAAGGAGTTTGATGTGTTACTTTTATAGGTTACTATTTTCGTTGTATTGGTACTATATGAAAATCATATTATGCACATAAACTCATTGCGGCTTCTGAAAAGACTAATAATTGGTATATCTCCTTACAATTAGGTGTTAGCCTTTCAAATGTGCACCCTTTGCAAGTATAAAGCTAGCTACCTCATGTTCATGGTTGATGGAATTTAATTTTTTGTTATTTTCTTTACAAATCAGTTGTCTAATGCGACCGCATCAAGTTGTCACCATTAGGTCAGCTACATAGAAATCAAAAAGCGTTCATAGTGTTTACAATAATGTGCATGAGTGCTTTGGAGAAAAAGGTTGTCAACATGAACTTCACTTTTTAAGCATTTTCTATATAGAAATTCATCGCATGTTGGCTTGAACTTACTGAAGTCGGAGTAAATTAAAAGCGAGTATTAAATGACATGACGAATTTTCCTTTCTTAATTTCGTCCTCGTTCTTACACGCATTTCAAGTTTCATTATTTAGGCTACAAAGATACGGCCCACATATGCTGCATAATGTTGAACTGTGTGGTGATGAGACTTGATAAAAGTAAAGAAGAATTAAATGTGCAAAATGTAGAAAAGTAGTATACACACATTAACAGGGTGTGAGTATCTAAGACTAACACGTTTTTGCAGACAGTAAGTAATACAGAAGTCACATTGATTAGATTACTAAGCCTAAATTTGGCCACGTGTAGACCTAAAGTGTTATATCTTCAACATTCATTCTGTACATCTCTGAAATTTTGTGAATCTCTTTTCAGTACATTGGCTCTTCTTTCGTATGATCCTGCTTCCATTTTAAAGCTCGATTGTACATGACTTTGTGCAATGACACCCATGAATGACTTTTTAGGTAGATATTTCACGTTCACACTTGCTCCTTCCTATACCTTGTCAAGTCATCAATCTGAAATTCACTCAGCCAACACAATTATACTATACCAACATAAAACTTTTAAAATAACAATCACTTGTCAAGATACCTACTGCAATATAATTTATTAGGCTAACCTCTGGTAGAATATTATAATATACAGTGAGAATTCAACAGCCTTTGTCTATGTATAACAATTGTAAATTCATCAAAACGATTAATGGACCTGAGTAAAACACAAATGAGAAATGCATCTAATAGAAATCTATATCATGGGAGACATTTATACAAAGGTAGGTATAAAATATATAACACGTACTTAAATTGTATTTAACGTTTACTAGGCCACTGAACACGCTGCGTAACATTCACCAATTACTTGTATGTACATTGTGTATATGGTAAACCATTACATACTTAGAATTAATTAAAATTCGTACGATGACAGGCAAATTAAAGAGAAAACTTGAATTAAAACTGTGGTAATACAATGCTTAAATGGTTTACTTTTTAAAGGAACTAGGTACTTATGCATGTGGATACATGCACACGTATAAATTTGAGACTCTTATAATAGAAACATAATGTCATATTAAGACTTCAAGAATTGATTCATTTGTCATGATTTTGCCTTGTTATTGATTCTGTATCAAAGTGGCTGTCACATTACAGATACTAGGTGAAAGGAATAACTCAGCTCCGCCTAGCTAACAGTGCATGCTGTTTATTTTACTAAACCTACGCTAACAATGTGCTTAAACTTTCTTGTTTAATGTGTGTACAAATGATGGAACAGGTGGGCACGTATTGCCGTAGTAGTATACCTACCTAAAAGCAATGACTTGTATTTTCCAGTTACACATTTAAAGATAGTATGATTTATACTATGGGAAATAGTAACAATAATATTGTCTGTGGCTGTATTGGTTGTGGAATAGTTTGATGCTGAATTAATGACACAGGATCCGTAAGGTGTAATTAAATCAGATATGTTGCACCTATAACAACCATGCACGTAAGGGTCCTTTATCTTTTCCACATCAGAAAATAGGAAGGAGCAAAACCTACTTTTACATTTGTGTGTACGGTTGAACGTAGCATTCTAACACAATGAGAGATAAACTCCAAAACTGTGCTTTGTTTTAGTTATAGCCACACTAGTAAACTGTTAGACCAGATTTCTTTTCGGCACAGTCAACTATTATCATTGAGATTCCAATCTGGTGGATTTTAACTGTGAGTGCAGTGCTTGGATACTTAACACAGATTGTAATGTAAGGTGGTTAGAATTTCATACCTACTGTTGTGCAGCTGCCTATGCGTTATTTATTATACATATAAGTAATGCACTGTGTATAAAAAGCACTTCTTTAACTATAGTGGCATAAATTGTATATTTTTATATTAGTATATCTATATCTGTTGTAAAGATTTAATTCTTTTTCAGTCTGTGTTTCCGGTCCAAATCCCTTGGCAAAGTCTTCCCTGCAATTTTTTACACTTTACAGTCAGTTGCTACCTACTAAACTCATAGAGATACAGTGATGGAAATATATAGAACTAATGGAAGAAAAACATTACCTACCTGTACCTATATACACACAGTCCACCTATAAGATGAGTTTTCTATTTTTTTGGTTTTTTTACAGTCTTTTCAATTATAGATAGAGATAGCAAATTTTATGTGCACAAACTCACTGACTGTTGAACGTGTATACACACACAACAGCTATATAAATTAGTCATTGACATTTTTGTCTAATTTTATGTGTTGTAGTAACATGCAACCTACAATAGTATACACATTAGTATTAGTCATACATATTAATGTACACTATACCCCTATGTACCTACCTACACCTACCGACTTACAATATGAGTGTATGTATGTAGCATGTATTTGTATTGTATGGTATTAATGAAATCGTTAATACTTGTGCTTAAAGCAACATTACGGCATAACGCTGCTAGCAAATGGAAATAATCTTTGACAGTAATCACGAACTACAGATACTATAATTCTATCGTTCTT
Source organism: Pogonognathellus longicornis (assembly GCA_034694085.1). Taxonomy (NCBI): domain Eukaryota; kingdom Metazoa; phylum Arthropoda; class Collembola; order Entomobryomorpha; family Tomoceridae; genus Pogonognathellus; species Pogonognathellus longicornis. The sequence continues at coordinate 36,967 of JAQFYB010000588.1, forward strand.
TACACAACATTTTACTTTATATTAGTTGGATACTTATCTTTATATTCTCTTTGTAAATGATAGTGATAATAATAATATATCAAAACTAGTACGCGAAACCATGAAAAACTGATCTACAGCTATGGTTGAGCAATTACATCTTATTTTAAGGTTGCTGGGCTGTAGATACATTTTGTGGTTTTATTTGTCAAAAATTACTACATTACTTCTACAAGCACGAATTAGGATGATAGGATGACAGACAACAGCTGAAATGCAGCAACAGGTTGCTAATCATAGCGTAGTACAAAAAGCATCATTCCCTACCACAACTTAAAACTTTTTACATTAAACTCAACTTTTTAAACATCCTAGCTACATGCATGTCTCATACTATTGTACATGGAGTTCTAAGCACAAACCATAAGAGCATTTGCATGTACAAAAGAATTATTAGTCCCATATAGCAATTTACTTATTGTAGGATTACTTTTGTTAATTATAATACAATACGCTACAGCAAGTATCGTTAATTTATAAATACAGACAGTGTACTATACAGAAGTGATTCCGACGAGACTCGACTCGTGTGTTTAGCAGGCAGAAGGTGCAGGCAGTAATGTGTTGTAAAATTATTATAACGACTCCACATTCATTTTCCTTACATAATGTGAAGAAGAACTGCACAAGTGTGACAGAGATGTTCGTCTCAAGTTATGTTTGACATTTTTAGGTAAGAGTGATTGTGGTGGTGACTGACTAGACGAGAATTCATGCTTGGATTGAATTTTAAGTCCATACGTCCGTGAAGCAAAAGCTACTTCACATTACTATACATTATTACGACATCCCATTAAATCGTAAATCTAAAGCCGCGTACCTACCTGGTAAATGAACACTGAAATCTCTTATGTCTTTTTGTACACAACACTTTAGCTTTAGAACACAATAATAAGAGAACTACCAAAAACACAAACTTTTGTCTGTGCTCATACTAATAGTATACTTAAATAATAAGTTTTTCGAACACACACGTATGCAACAAGGTGTATTTTGTATATTGTGAATTGCCAATTCTCACTGTAATTTGCATTCTGAGCTATTCAACATTCAACATGCAAATGGCTAAACGAATTTTCCTTTCTATCAAATAATCCATGATAAGCCAAATCTTTGCTGTGTATGGGATACACATCAGTATAAACAATTGTTTAAGCCTATACGTCTTTCCTACATTGCACACAAACAGGAGAATAGAGTAATGCAATGTTTTTTTGTGTTTTTGGCCAAGCCCGTTGTAAAACGCCAATGAATCAGAGGATCGTGATCTTAATAGGATGAGATGTTGACTTGACTATAGAAAAGTCTTTTTCGCATGAGCTTAATGTAAAGACATTTTGTTCTTTACTTTGATTCTGTGGCTGGTGCTGGTGGTATGGTGCTACATCGACTTCTTGTTTTAACTTTACTTTTTTCTTACCCTTTTGTGGGAAATTCTATTGCTTTACATCGTTGCATCATATTTATCATGCTGGACTCCCTGTGAAGAAATGGACTGCTAACTGTAGAATAGCTCAACCGCCTATATCCAACTTACTCAAATCAGGTTGAGGAATCGGCTTAGAATTACTTTTAACCTTATATACACTATTACTTATATACAGAAGCATTATTTGTTATGGTTAACTGTGTAGAATACGAAACAGGGATTAATTTAAATTAGCAAGGCACTTTTATAGGTATTTGACAATATTATGGCAATCTTTCAGCTTGAATAAATTCATACCGTTTCAAACACATGACGCAATTTTTGGTGTGACAAAACCGTACGATAATAAAATCAGGTTGATAATAACTGAGTTTATCAATTATTGCTATGTTTGTAAAGAATACTTGACTTTACACATTTAAACATCTGGAAATACGAAATGTATACAGAATACAAACGATATGTATTCATGTAGGTACTTCCAGCGTCATTAAAAGACCCTAGTGTAGTTAGGTAGGTTGTAGGAATTCAGAGTTTAATGACAACCACGGGAAAATTCCTTGTAAGGTCACAGTTCTTGTAATCTAATTCATAACATTCTAAGCCTGGCAGCTAAAGTTCAACACATTACCCCATTATCACATGGTAAACAGTAAATATCCTTAAATAGTTCCTTTATTCTCTGAAATTTTTGCTTATAAATATTTATTTTAATTTTCAGTGGGCTAAACTGCCTCCACAAATGGTCATTTTAGTAGGTAGGTCAGTAATTGCCCTTTTAATGGGATAAAGTAGTCAAAAACTACGATATCCTAAGAAGAAATCCGATGTTTTGCTTAAGATTGTTAGTGGAAACACTGGTTGTTTGTACATGCGTACACATAAATATTGTCAAAACAATAATATATAAATCAAGCTGATACATAGCTGTGAGACGGATACTTGTAAGCTTGTAACTATAAGTACGTTGAGTTATGACGTGTGTATGCGTTTCTCGATGTGGGGATTTACTTTTCTAACTTTACAATTGGTCACAACTTGATATGGAGATGCACGTCAATTTACCGAGAATCCTTTTCCTTAGAAAATGTCGAAACCATATGAGGTCTCGTTTTCATTACGTATTCATACAATATACATTCAACTGCAAAATCTACTCACAGTTTGGTGTAATTGCACTCTTCATTTTACTTTGCCTCACGTCAAGTCTAAATTATACTCAAAATCTGTTTCTAACTCAATCAATTATAAAGGTGCAAGTCACATTCCCCTGTACTATTAATTATACTCTTCTCGTCTGGCACCAGTTCATACTTCATCCCTCATTTTGTATCATCGTTAACAAAGAAATATTTCCAAACCATCTTCTTGTAAAGATTTATAATCAACACAACACACTTCATATGAATGAATGACTGTACTTTGCTTCCCTGATCCCTTGTCTACAAGCATATGCTATGGGATATCACAACAGTGAAAAGAAGTTAACATTGAAAATTCTCTCTGCACCAAATGCAAATTTTGGACCTATCGAAAAATAATAATTTACATTTTTAACGAGCAGGTTTACCAATGCTTCTAAGTGTCAATGCAAAATATCTGAAAGGTTTGTAATATGCTTTCCAAAATAAGCTGTCTATCCATGTCTTAATAAATTCATCTTAAATTTGAAGTACCCCCAGCCAGAGTAATTGTCATGTAATTTACTACGTGCAATTTGCTTAGAGGTTGAATTAGTATGTTTATATACTATTTACAAAAGTCAAGGTGCTACTGATTGAGCAAAGTAACATGCTTGGGAACTACAATGTATGCACAAGACATTTTTATTTGGGTTTCATTTTTCATTGATGAACATACTTGCGTACTAAATTAAACGTAAATTAATTTCTATCCATTCACATATATAATTCATTGTATAAATTACAAAGTGGACTATATATGTCAATACGTATGTTGCAAGTGTAGGTAGTCGTAGTAAAAATGACGGTCATTTATTTGGAGCGCTTATAATAAAAGAGTACACATCTATTTTCTTTAATGATTGCGTATACTGTAGTTAGTTGTAGTTCATAAATTCACAATCAGACCTAGATATTTAACTGTACTCTATATTTATTTCCAATAACATGCAGTAAAAGTGTATAAATGTTGCAGAATGTGGGGTCACACGCTGCATCTAATAATGACTCATTACTATGGCTCGTATTTATTTGAGTGCACTATAAAATTCATTGTTTTTGTTTACATTACATGTGGTACACAATAGTAAGAGAAATCGAAGAAAATATAGGAGTAGGTATACTTTTTACACTTTCGTGTTTCATTTACAATACATACCACACACATATGCAAATTCGCAATTCTGTAGAAACGCACACCGCGGGGTGTTTTTTAACTAGATGCTCTGTTCACATCACATTGTATCACGTAAGCATAATTATTAATTTTTAATTAAGTTATGATTTCGAAGCATCTTTCAGTCCCAGTCTAATTAAAAGATCTGCCGCAGTGTGACAATGAGTTAAGAGCATCGAAAGTTGTTTTGCAGGTCACTTCATGTGCTTGAGTAGTAGATTTGTTAGTTAAAGATGTACAGAGCTCTGTCTGAATTATACAGCACAACAAAACGCAATGTGCTGTCACGAAAGATAATACTGCAATAAATAATATATAGGAAGACATCTCGACAACTCACTAGTACGACGTAGTTGGGAAATCGATCGACTTCTGTCGATGTATGGGGCATCACATTAACATCATTGAAGAAAACAGCGATGTTTATTACATTTTGAACGGGTGGGATGACGAAGATGATGCATATACAGAGATGAAGATGATAGCTGTTTCTTTTGTTCGAAAGGAAAACTCAATTTGCTTCCTTGTAGCGTTACAGCCAGTCAAGTCAACCCATTAGATTGCACGTTTCATATAATATCAATTTCTTTATACATATGTATGCATATATACCCGCAGTAGGTACCTACCTATCTAAACTGCACTATTTTAATGGTTTTTCATGTGTGCAAGATGCAAACAGACACATTCTACTTCATAACTATAACTAATGAAACGGATCAAAAATCAATAAGTCATGCTGTTATTTTTTGTTCCTTTTATATAGCTGATAGATACGCTCCCTTTCTTCTCAGCGACTAATACATGTACACTACACAGAAACACATGCACTCAATAATAATAAGTGTAGCTAAGCTTTTATGAACACAACACATGCTTATTATAATACACTCAGCAGAAATCAATGAAGCTTCTGCAATCTTGTAACATTGTAAACGCCTCCCAGCAACACTACAATAGGTACTCTGTGGTACTCATCTACACTTTACATTATGTTATTAGCAATTTAACTCCTGAAAGTTTCATCTTCACTGGTTAATTTGTCTGGGTAACAAGTATGAAGACATCAAAACAGATTTGCTTTGAAAGGATGAAATCGAACGTATTAAAGAAAGCCAAGTCAATTATTAATATAAGATCTAAGGTGCAGTGATAAAATACGCTGTAAGGTAAAGTGTAAAGCATCATTGTTTTTACATGCAGAATACATATGTCTTAAAGGAATACAGACACTTACAACTTACGCATACACTAAAGCCTGTAGATACACGATACACTACACTGATATCTTCTTTCGATTGCATATGCATGTTTATAACACACCTATGCACTACGTAGATTTCATAGAAAATGCTTTCGATTTGGCAGTTTGAAATCAAGCAGGGCATTTACCTTTGCTTATGAATGTAATTACCTAATTACAACATTTTTAATTCAGCCTAACTCTGAAAAAGTATTTTCCATATTTATGTAGGTAGGTGGTTATATTGTGTGTAGTATTAGACATCGCATCCTCCTCTGATTAAAATACTCATACATTTATGTAGGTACTACTAGGTAAGGTACCATACTCTGCCTGTATATAGTATAGTGTTGTTTCAAGTCAATAATATAATTTATTCTATTAAAGGAATGTACCTACATAAAAACAGGTGCATAAATAACTACAGCAAACCATAACTAATCGTTCCTGATTCTTAAAAGGCTTCTTTGGATTAAGTTGAATTAACTTAAGCAGAATATACCTACGTAATTCTTTTAGTAATTCTTTTGTGGTAATTATTAGTAACAAACAAGTACAAAGCATAAAACAATCCAGAGGTAAGTAAAACTTAGTCACGACTTTGTATTTAATTTACATAGAGATATGCATGAATCTTATATTTATTAGCGCAATCAAATGGTTACGAGATTCAATATTTCAAATTCTAGGAAACACTGATGAAACTAAAGTATACATAAAAAGATAAGCGAGACACATTGTTCCCCCGTTAGAAAACAATTTATCAGCAATAATAATTTTCAAGTGAACGTGTCTACAGTTGCAATGCAAAGTTGGTGTAGCAAAAGGAATTAAAAATTATGTGGGATGTTGATAGAGAAATATTGTTCACGCCTACCATCTTTCAATCGTGACATTATGTTACGAAATCCGATTCATGAGCCCAAATTTTGTGTTGGCTTGCACCACTTGTCTATGTGTTTACAGAATGTATAAATAATTGTTTGAAAGATTAGAGCAAAAAATGAATTATGAAAAAATCGAGAGAAAGAGATATGAGGACGCACTCACCTTTCAAAGCGACACTTTGGCCATAAAAATAAAAAGTGGTGACATTGAGGCTATCTCAAATAGGCAAAGAAGGCAACCTGCAGTGTTAGACTATGAAAAGGGGTTTCCGCAAATCATATTTTAATATGAAATACAATAACACAATGAGAAAAAGATTGCCTCAACTTTAACTCTTCAAATCGATTGTTTATACTATAAAAGTATTTCCACGCATCACACTCACGCAACAGGTTGCTTGCATTTTGCATTCACGTCAATCCCAGCCCAGTACTACACAAAGTACACATACACACCAAATGTTTTGCTTTCAATTATTAGAGCAGCAGTTCAGTTCAGGTTGTATGTATATTTTTCCGTGCAACAACAAAAAGGAAGACAGAAGACATAATAAATGCAGGACATTCATAAGTAAAGCTAACAATCAAGTTAACTGATATGACCGTACACAGTAATTATGATTATTGTTTTCTCATATTTTGTTGCAAAAGGGCAGAAATATGCTAGTAGTCGTAGTTAACACAAGATAGCTTTATGTAAAGCACAACAAACTACAATAAATGCAAAACTAAACAACATCAAAGGCAGAATATATGCATACATACGATACAACAAACAAATGCTTGCGAAACCTTATAGGACTAACGGGTTCTTTCCTTTTACCGTACTGCAATAATAACAATAACGATGTAATAAGTGTGTGAGTTAAAAAGCAACATACTACTACAGTCAGTCTGTCAGTCAGACAATATTCCAAAGGCTAAAGGAAGAAAGAGGAATAATAATAATAATACAAATCCTGTCAGATCAGTATCACAACACAACAGTCTCAACCTCAACATTATCTGTTCATATGAGTGTAATGTGGGGGCATCTTGAACTACAACACTGTTAAGCTGCTTCTATGCAAACTCAACCAACACAACTAGTCAAGTCAGACCGAACAAAAAGGTTCGTCACATATAAAATACCTAATATGACTTACTAGTATACATACTACCCAACACTACCAATTGCTTTTCCTATTAATATTTGGTGAAGATGAAGATGATGTCTCTCGTAAAATAACTTATGGTAGTATCGTATAGTAGACCATTCGTTTGACTGGTTTGGGTTAGGTCAACTTGATTTTCAGCTATCAGTCAGTCTGTACATACATTCTCGCTCGCAAGAAAGATAGCGAGTATTTATTTAGCTGAATAAAACTGGTAGTAGTGTTATAGTGTGAGTGAGTGTGTGAGAGAGAAATGAAAAGGAAATTACAGATCCATTCCTCATTTTCATATTTGTATGATTGACCAATGACCAACATGAGCCATTGAATCATAAACACGAATGATAAACGGGACGTTGAAATATTGTCCTAATTAGCATCAGTTCTTTCTACTTAGTATTTGACAGTAGTGGTATGGTCTGCGTGTAACTAACAAGTAAGTATGCTTTGGTATTGGTTAAAGAAGATTGAAGCTGTAAACAACTTGATTTCTTATTGTACACACTATTTATTGTTAGTGACTGCTGTGGTTAAATAACAATCTTATGGTTGTTGCAATTCAATCTTCACATTTGGTAGCTCTATTCTCTATGTACACTCTACAGCCTTCAGAGATTTTTAATACACCCACAGCATCTTTTGTTGCTACTGTCTCGTATTTATGTATGTAGTACTTGGTCCATTTATGTATTTACTTTGTTAATAAAGGCACACATAATAATCATTACATGAATTGAAATCGAAAGTGCAATACATGATTTATGAGCCTGGAAAGGCGGACTCTTAAATGCAGACAACCATGGATTTGTTTGGTATGGGGTTGACTGTAATGTCAATAACTCAGAAATAATGGGAAAGGAAAACACTAAGGTAGTATTTTGTTTGTTGGTTGTTGAGTGTCATGTCATAAAACAAGAAATAATGATCTTACCAGGGAATGAGTCCGGTATAACAAGACTGGGTCCAACTTCTTTCCACTTTCCACTCTTCTGTACTTTTAAACATTTTCCGATCACTTTGACAGGGCGATACTTTTTGTAGAGCAAAAGGGGCTGTGTTATGTCTACATCTGAAGGGAGCACGAGGGCTTTGGCAATATTTGCTTCTTCGCAATTAGTTACCCGCACAACTCTCGGCAAAGGGAACAAGTTGATGAACTCTCGAATGGTGTGAGTGTCTGGACTCCATGACAAGAAACGGAATCGGGTACTTCGTGTGCTTCCAGAGTCTGATAAATTGCACGAAGATGATTTCAACATTTTGACACTTCCGGACACAGACATTATGACGATAACAATAAGTGTGATGACAGACTTGCGTGTTTCAATTTACGGTTTACTTCCTTTAAGGTTTACCGGTTAACTTGATGTGTGTTGAGAGACAACAAATTTTTCCTTTGTTGCACACGCGATATTTTGTAGAATATCTGTTTAATGTTTTTAAAACTACAGAAGAAACTCACTCAAAGTGGCTCTCATTTAATTTTAATTTATGAAAGAGCTATGACTTTGCTCTGAGTCTGATGGGTTGAATGTTTTTTAGCAATTGAGCAGTTCGTCAAGTCAAATTGCCGTTGGTATATGTAAAGGTATACTTTAAATCCAAATCAACTCGTATGTGTGCAATTCTTTTGAGTGAATTAGCTACTGTGCCAGTACCACCAATACAAATGTTAACTCTGCTCTTGGCTCTGTACAATAAAAGACACGGTGATGGTCGTTAGCATATATAGTTTGCATGCTACTCAACAGACGAGGACATCACAACAGTGTGCAGACTCCTTTCAGGACAAATTTGATTCACTTTCTCCTTTAAACCGCAGGACAGGACAATTTTCATAAGATGAATACCAAAGAGTCAGGAACTCGAGAGGTATATACATACACTCAAGGGGCAGACACAAATAAAGTTGAGAAAAAAGACATAGAACAGGTGGATGATCACAGATCACACACAGTCAGAGTCAGATAGCACAATTTCAGTTGATATTACAACTATTCTTGTAGTAATCTCACTAACTGCTTGAGTATTGTTGTTCCATTCACTTTTATGTATTCCAATTCCAATGATTTGCTACGAGAAAATAACTTGTTATTAAGTAAGTGTCTATTACTTATGTGTTGTTGTGCATACTTTCTGCATCCCCATGAAGCTGTGCATGTGTGCTATTATACACAATAACAATATTATTCTCCTCTAGTAAATTTTGTGAAGATGAAAACCGCAGAGGTTTCTATTGTGGATGGAAATGCTTGTTAGTTTGGTTGAGTGGGTGAATGGTAGTACATTTGTGAATGTTGTCAAAAAATGGTGAATAGTATTATATACAGAATTATTTTGCCGAGTTGCGTATAATGTGTTACATTCAAGTTAAGAAAACAAGACAAGTGTTCCAATTTTTCACGCCAAGACGAACACAAGAGAATAATAGTTGGTTTCAACTGAGATTAATGCAAGTTTGCCGCAGTTTTCTCAGGAATCATTCCCGATAGTACAGAAGACACACACAAACAAATGATTTACTTGCAACAAAAGCAATGGCCCAACAACTAATCTCTATCCAAAGAGTTAATTGATAGTATTTTTTAGACTGTAAAAGGGAAATACCCTTCTAAGCATTTGTCACTTTCACGTTTTTAAAAAAAGAAGTGTATCTGTTATGCAATTACATGATGCATACCGGTTTCACGTTTTTTCTCGTTATTTTTATACTGTGTAAGAGTATTAGTACGACTCTTCGAGTGGTTTGCACAGGACAGGTTTATTATGAGCTAAACCGAGTGGGGAACAATAAAGGAAATGGTGGAATGTGGCTTTCTGACTTCTAGTTCTTTGTTGCAATATTATTACAATGCTCTAAGCTCATTTCAATAATAAGAGTTCATGTATCTACAAAGAAACAGTAGGCAATTGTAGCCAACTCCACAGACAACACAGAACTTGATGTAATCAACCAATACTATTAGTATTGAAGCTAAATGTAATTCTTTCATTCACCGGATATTTTATCACCGTCACTCTTTGGCTTTGGCAGAAGTAGTCGTTTAAGTTGCAGTTTCACAATGCACATGGATTACTCACGTAATACATGTACATATACGACCAAATGCAAAATGACGAAGATATTATTGTGAAGGTATCACATACAGAAAAAGTCTGTTCATATGTTGTTGTGTCACAAAACAATCCTTCACTGCTATTCCACGGTCGTTTTAATGCTCACGTAGTAAAAGAGAGACAGAGACAGGCACGGGAAGAACACCTGTTGCTTGAGGATTTTTGTTGACTTTATATGGTGGCTATCTTGGCTGGGTTCCTCCTGTGATGTTATTTCTATCACTGGAGATGAACTTGAGTTGATGACATCTTAAAACCATTCAATGGAAATTATGTTTCTCTCTCAGCATAATCAGTGACGTGTCTATTAAGACCTCAGTCATTCAAGCCGTCTTTTTTCAAAATGCAATATAGCCTTTGCTATTTGTAAATAGATCTTTAGTTCTGATTCTTCGAAGACTCCTCAGCGTCAGCCTTAATTTCATGTACGGATAATTGAACAGTGTCTTGATAAAGCCACGCACTCCAATTGAAAATGCTGTATTCACAATCAATGTTCATGAATAGACGATTAGTCTGTCGATCCACTCATTCAAGTGCACTTTAACAAAGCTAGGTTATTATTACACACAGAGCCTGTTAACAGATTTAACACGTATACCGTCAGATCCACAATGATGAATGTAGAAGTAGTAGTTGTTGATATTGGTGTTGGATCATATTCAATCGCATATTCAATTTCAACTTGTAAAGTAATTGACTCGCGTTCATACGTCCAAGTGTTTATTCACAACTCAAGTCATTTTACTTTATTTAGTTCAGTGAGTCCAAATAAGTCTCTCGAGAGCCAGTATATTATATATAGCAGAGTATGTATGTTACTTTTTCTCGATTGTCATTACAACGGTATGTGCTTCATGTAGAACATGAATAAGTTGTAGTACACTTGAGGTGATAGCCAGCCGCAAGGATAGGTTTGCTAGAAGTATTTATTATTTTCCTTTGGCATTCTTTCGAGAACATTTTCCCGTTGGTTATCATTTAATTTGCACTCTAGTTTCTTTGTACGAACTGTCACTTTAATAATAAGAACGGCTGTACTTTTTATTCCTTGTCTATAGTCCAGCAGAGTCAAATTCACTTGACTTGCCTCACTTCTCAGAAGGCAAATAATCCACAATAATAACTCACAGCTCTTTTGACGTCTTCATTCATTCATTTTTCATCCTACAATCTCATGTCTCTATTTAGAAGTTAAATCCCATTGTTAAATCTTGCTCCGCAGTGAACTTGAGTTGAGTGTCACGCTGTCCCTCACATGTGGCCTGTAAACCAATACATATACACACAGCTTATTATTACCATCATTATTATTACTACCAGGCACGTATAATAATTTACTCTTTGTCAAAATATCCTAGTACTTTTCTAAACTCTAATGATATGATACTTCAACTGCCGAAATGATTACTATACCTATGATACATACATTTAAGCAATATAATTATTCCTAGCACATTTCTAAGTAATCGGATGTCAATCATTTGAGTTTATACACGGAACAATACGTTTCACCATATCATGAGTAGTTTGTTCCAGAAATACGTCAAGCTGCCTTTGCGACAATATGAAAACCAAAAGGGGAGCATGGTGTGGCAATAGCTGATGCAGAAGAATAGTTTCAAGAATCTCATTTTCTTAAAGCAATGCTGTGTGTTAGTAATGCTACGTAGAAGTACTCTGAATGAAGAAACGTCAAATACAATGGAAAGGATGAAGAATACGCGTAAGTTCAATGAAACGTTGTCTCAGTTTGTTTCTTTGTTGTGCGTGCACTAGTACTAGTAAGTTTTTGGCATGTGAGCAACTAATTGAAAAGGTTATTCGGCCAGTTGATTTCATGAATAGGTAAATACGTTGTGCTGATAGCGCAGTATGATTTCTCTTAGAATTCAATTACCTACTGTGTTTATTTTCTCATGTAAAAATCCTAGCAGGATTTTCATACAGAGCCTTTCATTCAATTAACTTTTGTCTTTACTTTTTATTTCT